>JAQIXQ010001206.1:0-16421 GCA_034700485.1 Pseudosinella alba
GGGAAAGCACGCCACCCCGTTGCCAAATGAACAATATCTCCTGCATGGCTTGGCTTGTTCCATGAAATGTGGATAGCATAGTAGAAAACGGGCTCGTCTGGATGCTGACGATGCTGGCACTATTACCACTATAGATATTAGTATGTTGCCATTTTGTATATATAGATTAGCTAGCTTGTTCAGAATATATTATCGGCCAAAAGTATTTCTGTTAAAGGGAAGCAAAGTTTTCAATAACGAATGAGTAACATTTTGAGTATTCCTCCACTTAGCATTTGAAAAGCAAAACGATCAAAATTTAACTACATTCCTCAAAGTCATTGTATAAGCCACCAACTGAAATAATCATTATTAGAAAGTGGAAGGGCTAACAATCTCCTATCTTGTGAGTTTATCATACAACAAGTCATGTCATACTCGTGTACTTTCATCGCACTTCTATGCAGCTTCCGGGCATAATAGTAATACATTGACATTTTATGGCCACCCTTCTCTTTCCCAATCCCGCTTGTATGTCTTGCTCGATCTCCTCTTTTCCTTCGCAGGCTGCGATATTTTTTTTTGTTGCTGAATGAAATTGTAGTGAATCCTTAGCGATGGCTCCGTCGGAATTTGTATAGCTTCCTTGCTCCCAAGCTGCGACAGATAATGTATGGTCCTTTTCGTGTCCTTTCAGACATTGTGGCATGGGGAAAAGTGGAATTAGCAAGTTTTCACATCTCGAACGCAGGAAGGTGGACAGTTCTCATATGAGCCCTAGAACTTTCACTGATGTCTCCACCAACCTGGTCCTTTTCTTCTCGGAGTATTATCGGAGAAGGAGATCAACGCTGCCGGAGTAAGAAGCGTGGTAAAGTAGCAAAATGCAATTAAAAGTGTAAAACCCCACACATGCAGTAGATTAGAGGTGATATGGGATGGTGTCCTTCTGCACACCCATTTTATAAGCGAGATCAGACATTTACCAGTTTCCTTTAAAATGGATGCAAAAAGGGATTCTCTACTCTCATGTTTTTACTAGCGCGGTTGTCATTTCTCATAATCAATCATTACAAAAGTTATCTACTTTCACTACTGTTGATACTTGATACTATTTTCACATTCACAAGCACGAAATTTTTTTTTATTTCAATGAAATATGATTGTATCGCGTTGACTAATACCCGACCTAATCTTAATTTTGTTACATTATTTCATACTGCACTAATTGAACTATTTATGTATGTAGGTGAGAATGCGTGTTCAATATGTCTTATTCCAGAATTTTAAGTTTGTTGTAAAAACGACATACCTGATATTGATTTTTCGTTTTTTTAGCTTATGTTTACTCGAAAGGAAAAATCCAGATATATGGTATATATGTGTCCAGTATTATCGAGTTTGTCCATTTAGTGTCTAGTATTTCTTAAATATCAAAATATTGCTGAGCAGATTGAATTTGGTCGAGCTTTCAATATTTTAGCAACTTGGACCTAGCTTGCTAAAGTAACGGTCACATTTGCTTGTAGTTTGGCGTTTACTACATCCAAGCCCAACTTACTCTGCTCGCAAGTATTAAAATAAGCATTTTCGGGAAGTTCTAAATTCAAATCAAGCCGACTGAATTTGCATAGTTTAAGTTACCCCAAGCCAAACTGGATTTCTCAGCCATGATAAAAATATTTTCTTCAGTTCTGGATTAGTTGGAGGCATTATTATTGCATTGATATTTACTGACATAGTTTTTAGCTTAAAATTATCTTAAAATGCAAAGCAATTTATACCAGAGGACAACATTAGTACGGGTGCGTAGATCCTTCCGTTCGTCGACAAAAGGCCCTTAGGGTTCCCCAGAAAGGATCATAAAAATATGTGTCTATCCAGGGGAACGATATGTACAAGTGGAAAAGGTAAGGGCTATCCATCCGTGGCAAAAAATTAATACCTTTGATTGTAATCCTTCTAAATAATCTCCTGTCTGCTCTGAATGCAGCCCAAAACCAGTTTGATCCATGTTGGAGCTCCATAGACCATAGAACTGTGGGAGGGTAAGGAATACCGGCTTAGTTTTTCAAACCTATCCAAAACTACTAAATTCAAATAAGCTCCTTTACTCTCCATCATAGTCCCTGAACTTGGGATCTCTTAAGCCAAAAATACGGAATTTCAGTTCTCGCATGCAATGAACATTAAAACATGTGCATTTGTAAAGGTTCTTAAAGCCGCCTGACTTACACAGCAAATGTACAGGCTGTTCATCTGCAGCAAATGTATTATTTTAAGTTATTAACCTTTCCACATAATCATCGTCTGGTTTTTTACTGCCTAAAACTTTTGAGCAAGCTTGGGCGAGTATGCACATATGTATTTTATAACCAACATAGGTACTTATCCTGTATTATGTGAATAAATTGATCCTGTTTGATGGACTGTATTAAGAATGGAAGTCCCTTGTATAAATTCAGAATGGCATTGACCTACTACCACCATATCCATTCCAGCTTTTCTCCTCTCAACACATCTCACCCTGTACTCACCCTGGATCAACCCCTAATTCCATTGAAGTATCTCTGAATTCATCCATCCTCCCTGATAAGTGAACATCATGCGTGTGCTGACTATGGGACTGTTCTTGGCGATCGTATTTTCAATAGTTCTATTGACAGGGGGTGCACTACCTCAAATTGTAAGTTTCCAATTGGCCATAATGATTTGCAATTGTAATCAAACTTAGACAATAATTCAAATGGAATTGATGGTCAAAGTACTTTCATCCAAAATATCAATTTCGAGCTAGAAAAGTGAAATTATTTAACATATTTGTATAAACAACAGGAATGATTTTGTCATAATGTATATTCTTATATTTCCATAGTTGTGTGAAGACAATGATTGTAATGGGAAAAAATGCGGGGATTACTATGAGTGCTACAGAGTCACGCCAATTTGCATTTGCGTCGAAAAGGACAATATTCCAGATCTATTTGGAGGCGGTTAAATATGTCCACATGAGCCGTTTGAGATTGAAAGTTATTGAGTAATCTTTAAACCGCACGGTTTACTTTTCCCTCCATCTGGCTTTTAGCAATGATACTACTTGTTTCATAGTTTGTAATTGAAAATTAAGGCCGAATAATTTCTCGACACATTATCTCTAGCTTCAAAAAGTCAGCTGTTACGCAATCACAAGAGGTAGATACGCAGAAAAAAAATGTTTGTTGATTATAATCTATAATAGTTCATTTATCATTTGTTAATGTTGGAGTTTTTTAAATAAATCAATTATTCACTGACTGGATTTATGATGGAGGCAGTCTTAAAATTTTCCGGAGTATACCACATGTCACATTGCACTATATACTGATGGGAAGACTCGGGGATTCATTTATTCAATCCAATCATATCATTTCATTTTCTTTAAATATTGTATGCAAGTCTGAACTGAAAGGAGAATTTTTTTTTTCAAGTTCCTTCCCATTCCATTAGTCTGCATCCTGCATTGTATCTGATGAAGATGATATGATATGATTCCCTTTCACGGGATGGTGTCCATCTTCACACCCATTTTTTTTTAAATGTGAGATGAGATATTTCCCAGTTTCTTTGAGATGCCCAAATGGGCTTCTCTACTCTCAGATCTCTACCAGCGCAGTTGTCATTTCTCATCATCATCATTACAAAAGTGAGCTACTTTTCTGGATCCTACCGTCACAGTCAGCAACGGTTATTCCCATCTCTGGCCCTTTGACGATGATAATTCCTACTTTTACACTTCGCTTTCATTTATTCTTTCTACCGTTTCTCCTCTCTCATGTGTCATTCATTATCATTAGCATCAAAGGAAGGTGCACAAAGGAATAAATCCTCCTCTGCACCTCTTTCACTTTCTGCTTCTCTCACGCATGGAATGTTGGAATGAATGTGAAGAGAAAGATGTTGGCTTACTTCCTTTAAAAAATCATCTCCACTTTCATTTACCCCATCCTGAACAAATGAACAAATGTAGTTTTATTTGTATTGCGGGCTGATTGTGAGTGATACCATCTATGACCTACTTCACACCTGATGTTGTTGAACTAGTCGATTGCTAGGTATGCTATGCATATGTATATAAAGCCAACCCTCTGCAAGGAAAGCGAAAGACTGACTAGATAAAAGGAGATGAACTATTTTTCAGCCATCTGGCCATTTTGTTAAATTGGAATGGGAGGAATGATGCATATTTTTTTACTTTTTCGCCGCGTCACCCTATCCACATGAGATTTCATCACACACTTGAACTACCAAGTTTATCCTGATAACCAAAATAGATGAGTGCCATAACACTAAATTGTCTACTTTTAAATGACAAAAATTTCACTTGCATTAAATCGTCTTGCAAGATTTCTACATTTCTTATTTCTGGAGTCCCAACTGGATTTCTGGAGACATTATTGTCACAACAGAGTAATACTTATTGCAGGTGGCAGGTAAAGTGTGACTTAAGAAGCAAATAAAATTCATGCAGTGACATGAACATGGAGTGCAAGTATAAGTGGTTCAAGGCGACATTACTTTCACCTGCAGAAGGGGGAATCTATATGTCTCTGACAGGTCCGCTGTAAACTGTTACAGTAACATAAAGGGTCAGCAGATAATGGGCGGAAGGGAGATGCTAAGCTTACTTCCCTCAAAAGTATTTTTATATATATTTTATGCTACAAAAGTTCTGTCTGGAGCATCCATATTTATTTATGGAGGGAGGAGAAGAAATACGTTACTATTTTTTATTGTTTGCTTCAGTTCAATCTCTATGCGTTATATACTGAAGGGATTTAATTATCATACGAATTGGGGAATCACGAGCAAAAGAGGCCAGGGTAAAATTTTGTTTCGGCGGAATGTAACGTTTGCAAGACCGATAGTCATGTACAGCGAAGGACATATCTCTAGCTCATCTTCTGAATATTATTATCGCTGGAAATAGATCTTTAACTTTGTTAAGACATGGCTACGCAGTAGCTTTTCTTTTGCCAATTTCTAGTTGAAATCTCTCTGATTACAACCTTGAATGTCGATAATGACATGATAACGTTTCAATTCAACGACCTCTCCATTTCCGGGAAAGCAATAATGACGACAACAATGACCATGTCACATTTTAAAATATGTGGAGAGATAACAATAAAATAACAGTCCAACTTTTATTCTATCCCTGACTATTTTTCGTAGGAGAACTTTATCCATTAGTTGGAGGAGGAACCATCAGGATTTATGAATATGGGAAATTCGTGTAGGACCTTTCTTTTCTGGAAATGTTACCTCTTCTTTGTCTCCAGCCATTTGCTACTTTATGTGACAGCAGGGTCCCGGCAAAACTTTTACCGGGGTAGCAAATGCACATAAACAGTCCTTTTCTGTGGCAATGTGGTAATAAACTAAAGGGATCTGGAAAGGAAGTTTTACCTTTCATGTGCAACTTTTTCTCTGCAATTCTAACTACCCACACATGTGCAAAAATCAATATCACAGGCAAAAATAGAGGAACGCGAATCACAGTTCAGTACCCAGCCTGTGTTATTCTAGTCGATGGAGGAAGGATGAAGGAGGAGAGCTCTTAGCAAGAAGGAGTGGGTGGGAAACCCTCCAAGTGGAAACTGTTGAGGGAGAAGTTTCCCACGCTGGATTCATATGTGAGCTGTCTTCACAGCTCCAAATAATTTCACTTTCTTTGATCCACTTCCCTCCTATTTGAAACGAACAATGATAAGATGTGGGTCAACTCAGCAAAAATGTTCCATTGACATCTTGTGGTCAAAATCCATGATGCGATGCGAATACTGGTTATATTTTGATGAATGACTCAATTCATGATATTCTCTCTATTGATCTACCAGCCAGTTCTAGACCAAATCCTTTTAGCCTAATTCGATCAAGATTCTTTTTTTTGTCTTTTCAGTGGTCAGCGACTTCGTTTGGTTTTTGTTGACTCCTCAAGTATGGAACGAAGTGGAAGGAAAATATTATGCAGATCTTGACTTATATCATGTTTCATGATCGTATATAAAGAAGCGTTTTCTGCAATGTTATCAAATATGACATGAATGACTGATTTTACATTTAACCAAAGGCATAATAAAGAAATATTGCATGACTATGGAGAGCAATAGTTCCCAAATAAATCAGTTGAAAACATGCATATTTCTTGTAAAATGTGAAATCTCATCTCATACATTAAACATGTATCAAGCTTTATAGTATGATATGAACCTGCATACGCATTCCATCCATTCCCATTAAGAACAGTCCAGTCCAGTGAAGTCATGTCCAGCTTAGTCCAGTCTATATCCCAGATTTTGGCAACGAATAAGTCATTTAAAAGGATGCATTGCCTCTGGCTTCGTTTGAAACTAGACCCTTCCTTTTAGGAGGATAAAATATGATACTCTCATGAAATCGTGCAGATCCCCCATCCATTCACATTCACACTGGATCATGTGAGACCAGCTAGCAAAAATTCCCATTCATGTACCGACATTATCGATTCACTACATCTATACCCAACCATTTTTATTTCAAATCGTAGAAATGTGAAATCGGGTGAAAATTCAAAATCGGATGATAAAATGCATAAATCATTTCACAACCAAACCAGGAGCATGGAAATGGAAACTGGTCTGGAATATGGTGTGAAATCGGAAATACCTACTTACTTGAATAGGTTCATGTTGCTGAGGTTGCCGGCTTGGCATGCCAGCTTTCACCATTTTCACTGCCTTTTTTCTTACATATATGGATGGATAAAGCTTATTTAAGCGTGCAACTATGAATAGGGTGGCGGTGGGAAAAAATCTGAACTTGCTGACTCCCTTTTTGCCTGGAGAAATGTGTGATGATGCGATGAAGTGAAAGTGCTGCTGATGCAGAACCGAGAGAATGAGAGAAAGTAGTGAAAGTACATAATTTCCCCCACCCATCTCATTGTGAGCTCCAGCATTAGTTTATTAGCTACATTAACATTTCCATCAGGTTTATGGAAGGCGAGAAAAAAAACCTTTTCATGATGAGAGGAGAACAAGCCATTTCATGCTTGGGGAAAAGGCGAGGCGAGAATCAAGTGAAATGAAAAGATTAGCTTTTTCCAGGCAGATGAATCAAATACGAAGGGACTGGCTTACAATTCATTTGTTCAGGAGAGGTATCTGGGGACGCCTTTTAAAAAAAAAGAGTAAGCAGTGGAATGTGGATGTGAAAAGCTTCTTATCACATTCTCAACTTTCACTTTATTTCCAAGCTACTCAGAAAGCGAGTTGATTTCCCTTGGAAAAAACCTAAGAGCTGGCTTCCGCTCATTGTCATCACCCGATCCTCGGCATTTCACTTTACTGTGAAAGCTTAAGTACTATTGTAGCCTGTAATACAGGCCCAGTATCCTGGTCCCTGGTATGGTTCGAAGTTTTAAGACGTTTGCTTTCCCCAAGGGGAACATTCTATTTTAGCAAAATAGGTTGATGCATACTTGTATCTACTTAAAGGAGAGCTTCACTTTTCTGGCGCTTCTGAGAGGGCTGGAATTGAATTTTCCATAAATAAACTGTTCATCGTCAGGAGAAAACAACTCATCATCAATATAAAGTGGCAGTGGCATTGATGTGTAATGGATGTAGCTAGTTTATGCCGGTGGTGGTGATTGTTGATATTTGATTCAAAGAGAAAGTGGATATTATAAACATCACGTCATTTTCAATGCCATTTCATTCGAATGTAAATTTTAAAAAGTAAAATGCAATTTATTTGAAATCGATTATTGGAACTGGCATAAATAAATTAAGGTAAAATGGAATGGAAATGGAATTGGGGAAAGTCAAAAACAACGTTGACTCTGCTACCGCTATACTAACGGTGCTTTTGCTGGGCTATAAATTGGTAAATGGATAAGACGAACTGAAATAACTTGGAACAATGACGCAAATACCAAGAAATGAAGTAAAATAGAGAAAAGAGAATAAAGTTATATTAGGGCGTTTATCTTGTTTGAAAAATGGGTTCTTCTTGTACAAAAATCCGAAAAATCATTGGCTTGATTTACATAAAGCAAAAACCCTAATTTACTCCAAGTAGCTCCATTATTTCCGTTGCGTGAAATGACGAAGGATAGTTTTGTATTAGTAGGTCCGAATTAGTCTGTAGATATTATATACCTTATTCGGAAGACAAACAAAATACAAGGTTACTGAACATATATCTACAGGGGGGTCACCGAACTTTGGACAAAGGAAAAAGACAATAAATTTATTAAGTTTGAGCTTGACAATATGAAATTTCTCAACCATGTCATCTCTCCCACCAAATCAAAATGAAATATGAAAATCTCCAGTTTTAGGTTTAATATTTTGATAAGCTTACTCACTCTGTTTATCGGTAAACATGTTTATATTGCAACGTCCTCCATTTCATCTAAAATTCATGCTATTTTCATGCCTTATGAAAATTAAAGATATTTATGTTTACAGTAAATTCATATTGTCCGTGGCTTGACTCGGCGGAGGAATAAACTGGAAGGCCTTGAGCTGTTTACGTGACTCGTTTTGATTAGCTGTAGATCCGGGTGGATCCGGATTACGTGACTGGCTTGGTTTACGATTAGGCACAACCAAGCTAACGATGATGATGATCCTGGGCTGGAATGGGGAAAGTTTCCTGCAAGCGTTTTCTCTCAAATCAGAGAAAGTAAATGAGCTCCATGTTTACATGACTCTGATGATGGCAATAATAATAACAGTAAAACAGCGCAAGTTGTAGTTCCGCCTGGGTTTCCTCCTTCCCAGCATGGAAGCTCGCGGAGGGACAATGGATGCATGGATGAAAGGAAGTAAATAAATATATGTCGGACACTTACAATTAATGTTGTGGATTATTACATAGGAAATTACGTCAGGTAGCAGCAATAAAAGCAGTCCATACCTTTGTCGATGGGACAGATACAAAAGAATGCAAATTAGTCGAGCTGTTCATATTCCGTTTTCACTATTCCATCTCTAGTGCCTTAACTTGGGAGGGTGGAGCTTTCACCAAAAATATTTCCAAGTTACACTCAAAGCAAGTATACTCCAAGTGGTTGTCAACTTTGTTGCTTCTGTAGTTTTTTTATACGTTTAAACGAAAATGATAAATGGTACTGGGAAGAGAAAAATAGCCGAATGTTCTCTTCGCTCTTCCTTATATTTATCATTTCTACTATTGTCTTTATAGTTATACATAATTTTAATTAATTACATTTAACTTACGCTTAGTTAATTGTCTTAAGCTTGATTATTTTGAATAGACTCCGGGATGAAAAAAAAAATCATTTTCCCTTTCCCATTTGATACACTGGACTTATTATCCTTTCCACGTCTAATCATTAATATTTTTAGCATTTTTTTTAGTCCCCTTCCACTAAAACAATTATAATGGAAATGCTTTCCTAAGATGTGGTCTCCCATTTTCTATCTAAATCCCCCATAAAATGATAGCATTCTACTTACTCCATAAATATAAATCGGCATATGTTCCACTGGCAAGAAATGGAAAACATTTGTTTAAAGTTCCTTGGAAGGAGAGAATTTTAATGAAATTGTTGCATCCCAAATTAACCCTAACAAAGGCTAAACCTTCTTTGAATAATGATCCCCCGTTTCCATTTCTGACATTAATGGCTTCGCCGAATTAACATATAGACCGAAACTGAAAATAATCTGGAACCCAAATTGAGCGAAGAAAAGAGAAAAGTTTAACCAGCCCTGAAAATGAATTTGTCTATTATTCTGGGAATAGCTTTCATTTCATTTTTTTTGCTCGATGGAACCGCAAACTCCCATGGACATAGTCAGTTATTTCGGTTTATCATTGCGGGGTTTCCACTTTCAAAATGAGAGTTGTGTATTATACCGCAGCAATATGTGGTAAACAAGTGGGATTCATTTTTTAAAAAGGATTCCCCATTTTTATGGTAATTTCCCTTTTTGCTGCTTTCATCATTTTTTTTCTTCCTTTTATGGAATAAGCCGTGTAAGCATCTCCGGTCTATTGTGTTTGGATGTTTCTTTGTAGTGATTCGTAATTTAGCAACTGGAGTATCCAAACCGCCCAATATACTTGTACAAAACAGCGAAAAAAAATATGTTATGATTCATGACTAGATTTGCGGATGTGCAAAAAATTTGCCATTGAAGGACAGACCAACAAATAAAAATAAATGGTAATTTTGTGATGAACGAAAAAATGTAACCTCATTTTCTTCAAAGGAAATAGCTTTGGAGAAAAATCAGCTTTTCATGTTCGGTTTTCATTCATGGTTGTTAGCTCAAGGGCATCCCACCCCGCCAACAATTAAGTTAACAATGTTCACATTGAGCATTATCATTTCAGCAGAATCCTGTATAGTGAAATTAGTTTTTCATGATCAGAAACATAACCGTACTCTGCTATGCTAAGACAGCATTAGCTCATTGTAAATATTTGTAATATATTTTCCCTTTAATGGACTGAGCTGGAGTTGGATGGGTCGGAGTAGGAACTGGATGGTTCGATGAAAGTTTTCTCCTGGTCGGTGTGCTATTCTAACGAGAAAATATTTGCCAACTCGTCCTCCCCCTTAAAATGATCGAGGAATTAAATTCGAGGCAATAAAAAACCGCCTTGAACCGATTTAGGGATTACGATTTAATGAACTAATTGGATCAAATTGGGAGATTAAATACTGAACGAGCCTGGATGGAAACATGATTCAATTCGTAATCTTCCCTAATTGCCTTATATAACTGAACATACTAAAATGTAAAATAGAACAATGATTCCAATTATAAAACAAAAGCCATATATCCACGGGAGGATAACTGATTTCGCTATTAAAATCAGCTTACGGCTTTGCCTGTACAAAATTTATTATGAAAACAAATCTTGCTTGGCTTTGCCCTGTTTTTTGTGGAATCCTATAGGAACAGGAGCAACTATCCGTTTCGCAATATGGATTATGTTGTTGGCAAAGCCCAGATGGAAATTCAATAAATACCATAACGGTAGGCTCACATAAGTGGGAATATAGTTTATAATATCGCATATGGTTTTGTGTATAAAACTTTTCATCAGACTTTGTCCATGCAACTTTGACGATAATTTCGAAAACAAATGTGCAAAGGATGTTGAAATACAGCGGTTTTTTGCATACGAGACAAGTAGAATGGCTTGCTTCGCAAAAAAAATACTTTAAGTTTTATTGAAATAGAATAAATTTCTAAATGAGTGAAAAATATAATTCGGTTAATTAGTCGTATTTTCATTTTCAACAAGGTCATTAGTCATAGTCAGTAAAATAAGCTTGCTTGGTCGTCATTATGCTTACACTAAAACCAGTAATAGTTGCTTCTCCATCCATTTAATTTTTTTCTGTTCTGATGATAAAAACATAAAAAACAAACAATTTGTTTGATTTTTCTCTCATGTCGTAGCTATATCATCTACCTGGAATCATTAGAAATAATTGGATTAAAATAAGACAATTCACTCAAGCCCGGCCCTATTGGGATGGGATGGACGGGTTTCAGTCAGCAGAATTAAAAATTTCCTAGGCAAATATGCAAACTTAAACTTTCGCCCGACTCTTGAATCATAATGATTGGAATTTCAAAACATAACATGTGATGCGCTTCATATATAACAGTTAATGCGCTTACTGTTATCGTAAGTACAAAATAGGGATATGATATAAAACTCTATTCGTTGTGGAGCAAGTCATATAAACATCATCATCACTTTATCTCTAATTTATTTATTTTTCTCTGGTATACATTCTCTTTCCTTTAATTCGGAATTCTTGGCATATCCCATCTAATTCCTTCTGTTCTCATTTTGATCCAGCGGAAAAAAATTGGTCTTGATTTTTTTTCAGTAACCCATCCCGTCCTGGTCTCAACTTACCCCATACAAGTAAGAGCAAACAAAAGTGAAGATTTCAAAAACTCATCAGTTTTTCCATTGTTGTCGGTGAGAAAGGCCTAAATTGTAAGCTGGTTGTTCCTCTTTTATGCTCCTCTTTAAAGACTTTTACTCTTGGGACGAGACTCAAAGGAGACTATTTCCATGTCGTAATATATTTTATGAAGAAAGTCAAGAAACTTGAGGAGAGTAAGGCAGCTTCTCCTCTCTCGATCTTTATTTGAGTCCAATGCAATATACTTGTCTAGATTTGGTCTATCTGGAGTGAAGAACCTGAGCAGGCAACGTCGTTATTTCACCACGTGCCTTTCCTTCATATTTATATCAAGTTCAGACACAGTCGGATTCCGATGTCTTAAACTATGTTCCCTTTCCCATTTTCATTTTTATATTCCTATGCACTAATAAAATGGGACATTGCTTGGTTTTTAGGAGTCCTGAAAAATACTTTACAGGAGGAACCCATCCAAAACAGGAATATATTTTGTTTGGGCAAAAGTAAAAACCAGTCAATAAAATACAAGCCATATCGTGATATGAAATCTTTCTCAGTCTCAATAAGATCATATTCCGTATAATATGTATTGCGTAACTAGTGAAAGGCAATATTACGGCTATTTAGAGAATGGGAGTAAAATTAGAATGAAATTGCAATCGGAATAGGTCTCCTGCTGAGGAGGACTTTCCCTCCTCCAGCCAGACAATGATTTCCTTTTCTCCCAGCTTTTATGAGACAATTCTGAAATTCGGAAGCTGAAAGTGAACGGAACGGGATTTGATTATGTTGACTGAAGTGCGTATTTATGTAATAAAATACACTTTTCAGTCTGCGGGGGAAATCTCTTTTTGAGATGCTGCCAAAGATAGAGGGAGAGAGTGCCAATTTATTCCGTTTTATTTCAACATTTCCCGATTTAACCATCTTGGAATGGGATTTTAAGCAGCTTTTACGAGTCGACCATTTTCATAATAATGCTATTCAGTTTGACTTGACGGAAAAGGAGACACAACATATGTGGTTTGGTATGCTGCCTTGCAAGTAGTTTTTCTCGTCAGACTTTCCAACAATGGCTTGGATTCATGTGTTGGATCATCATTTATGTATTTTATTGCATGGACAATATTTCATCGGATCAGCGAATGATGAATCCAGACAGAAGTTTTTTTGTGTAGTTTCCAAAAGAAGAATGATTGAATTCAAAGGAGGACGTAATGTTGTAGCATTTATTTCATTACCAGCTCATATTCGTCATTTTTTTCTGACGAGGAAGTGGTTTCATTAATATTCGAAGACTTCATTGCGTATATAATTCTACGTTCAATCAACTTGACTGACATCGAGAAAAATAAAAACTTCACAATGCAAAGCAAACCAAAAAATGTAAATGAACAAACTATCATCCACATCCATTTGGTTTTTACATAACCATTTTCATAGGCACATGTTCCAAGCTGGAAAAATAAGTACTAAAGTGAACTGGGGAAGAAGTAGACATTTTGAAGACGTTGACTTTGAAATGTAAAGGTTGGAAGATGGACTGGAACATGATAAACATTTTACTTTATTCTCTCCCCATAACATACCTATTTGCCTCCCACGTGAAAGTGAAGGTCTATTTTTTTAACATATGAAATAAAGGAACGAGGCAGAAATATTTCTGGCACCGGCATGCATCCTGGGCCTACACATCTCAATCAATAAATACGACTGTGGAAGAGGAGACCGGAAATGGGTTTGTCGGAAAACGTCTCGCGTCATATACCCGTCTACCAGTCTGTCTACCCAACACGTTTAGGAGAATTCAGTTTGAAATGCAAAACTAATTTTCCGTCCCAGATTCGAGCCCAGACAGACATGCATGGGAGGCATTGGTAAGGGAACGGATTTGTGTGTAAAAAGCTACCACTGAATGTTTGCTTTGGGGTCTATGGCATTTACAAACATTTTTATTTGTCGATTTGCATGTTTCGACTGACTTTTCAGACTAAACAAACGAAGATTTTGTACTTTTTAGCAAAATAACCCATCGCTGGAATTGAATTTTTGTTCTTTTTGTAATGTTTGCTGGCGGTTCATTTTGAATAGCGTAGGTAATTATATTTAGCAAAACAAATAACATCTTTTCTTAAACCATTCGTTAGTGTAATTGGGAAAGTACGTTGTTAACTTCATGGAGAAAGCACACTATTAAAATGCTAATCAAAGGACCAAATAGCAAAAAAAAAAAACACTTTCGACATAAAACTTTAAGCTGGTTATTTCGAGAAGGGCAGGTCGGGCTTACATCATCCATTCAACAAAAATTATTTCTCGACAAAGCCTTTCAGCTTCAGCTAATATTTTTAATTCTTGGAGCTTTCCGCTTTTCATGTTTCTTCTCCGAAAACTGACATTTTATTTTTGTACCAAGCTGGAAAGCAAGGAGAAAGTAAAAAGTAATCCTGTTTTGCATATTTATATATTTACACAATTACCTGCAATCAAATACCTAGCCATGATTTCCATCATGGAACAATGCGTGCTTCTTAGTAGTTTCTGAACAACAGGAAACGAGCCATCATTTGCATACCTAATTATGATTATGATGTTTAGTAATTCACTAATTTACATGTTTACAGGATCCAGGGATATCATCCAACAAGAAACTCTTCTGATTAAAAAGTTTGTCCACAATGATAATGAGAATGAGATGATGACTTGGGAACTTTCCATGATTATCTTTGACTTATCGTTAGATAACATGTAAAACCGCGTCTAAAAAAATATTTCCCCCCTCGCCTCTCAGAATAAACATAGCCTAGGTGAAAGAGCTCAAAAAGTTCAAATTAATGAGCTGAACAGAATAATTATCAAAAGTTTAACCCTTTCCTGACATGACAATAATGAAAGCTGAATACTGAGATGTGGAAGAACAAAGTCTGTATTTATGCCAAAAGAAACCGGTTGTGTTGTTACTACGCAGAATTGCCCTAGTATTTTGCCCAAGTTAATTGCTGGAGTTACTTGCTTCCTTCCTTCAAGCCCTGTCCTTGTCTTTGCATTGTTCTTTCTTTTCTTTTGTTTCCTTTTCGGGTTCATTACCTGTCATATTCCGTCCTTCTTTGAAAGACTCAATCCGGTTTTGTGTTCCTTCCGTCCAATTATGAAAATTCGCTTTATGAAAATTGGGAAATGAGACAAGTCACATTGTAAGAAGAGACACGGTAAGTCAATTAGAAAGGAATGGGAAAAAAGCCAAAGACGATTTGAAAATTGTACTAGTTTGGGTCGGATATTACATCCTTATCTGCCCTGTTCAAGAATTTCCCCAGTTTATAATCATCGGCAATTAGCTACACTGAACATTAATTGGTGGCTTTTAATTTATCATTACTTAATGGTCATTACAAATTTTAAGTAAACTACTACATGTCAATTTTCGAACATCATAACAATAATCTTTCACTTACATAATGCTTATTATTATTATTCTCTTTGGAAATTGTGCTCAATATATACCTAAGTAGTTACGTAATTACATAATAACTGGAGGTTATCATTCCACCAAAAAAAACATTATCCAACATATTTTCTCTTCTCATGTTCTGAATATTTTGCCCGAATCTTTAAAATATAAGACAAATTGTACAGGAGAATATGATGCTTGTTTCCGTCTTGAATTTGAAGACGACTTATATAAGATACAATTTTAGATGGTGGACGAAAGGTAGATTCGGTTATATATTCTCATTATTAATAAAATTCCCCAAAAAAATGTTAAATAATCTCGATTGAATTATGCTACAGTTGGGTGGGGATTTCAAAACTTTCTATTTTTCTATTGCGTTGTATAATCGTTTTTTATATAATGATTCATTATATATAAAAAACGATTATACAACGCAATAGAAAAATAGAAGGCTTTTAAATCCCCACCCAACTGTAGCATAATTCAATCGAGATTATTTAACAACTTTTCCAACAGGCTTTTCGTATCGTTGCAAGTAATTGATGTCATAATTTTATCAGGTACCAGATATAGTAAATAAATGATGCGGAACATTATTCTGCTTAATACTGTTTGGCATTTTGCAGACACCTTATATAATATGAAGTTTTAGATAATCGTCAAAAACTTTACTTCTTACAGCAATTATAAATATAACAAAATAATGCTTATTTAAGGATAAAAAACTGTATTAATTTTTTGGATTTTTTTTCAAGTAAAACGTAATTCTAACAAGTCATGTAACGATATCTCGGAAGCGTTTCATATCGACGTAAGCAATTCGCGTGATAGTTTCATCTGACATCACGTAAGACCCGTTGCAGTAAGTACTCGCCCGGTTGCTGCAAAAGTACGTATTTGTCTTGCTTGCCCGTCAAAAGAAATATAGTCGGTTGAAAAAGGTTAATTTAGGAATTTCGAACGTCCAAAATGAGCACCCTCCTCCTCGAAATCAGCGACCTGAATCAAAGATTCAACAACCTAATTTATAAGACCCTC
>JAQIXQ010001207.1:0-16406 GCA_034700485.1 Pseudosinella alba
GTTCCAAGGATGATGGAGCCAAATATCCAGATCAGGACGATGCCCGATTTGGAAAACTGGCTGGGGATGCTTTGCTCTAGAAATATTTCCAGAGGGACAATAACTGCTTGGTAGATTTGCTCAGATCTTTTCACACTATCTCCCTGCTTGTGATTATTTTTTATTTGCCAATATACGAGACCAGCAATCATCCAGAAGGCTACTGCCGTCCCAAGCCATACATCCAAGGCAAATGGCTTGAACAGAAATTGGACAGTTGTCGTGGGAAATGGCTGCTTCTCCGTCACGGAGAAGATCAACGAAGCCGACCTGGTTCCCAAAGTGAAGTCCATCACTTCATACCTGTTATTGGAGATGGTTAAGAAGGGCATTAGCTCCGCTTGGCCCCTCATCAGTTTCCCAACTGCCCCTGTCCAACTACCATTTCCAAGGGGAAGTCCGGCACCCATGTCGGTGGGATCGTAGATCATTATTGGGGTGAAATTTGACTTGAAGGAGATTTCCATCAGGAGTTGATAGTGACAGCCGGATATGGATAGGGTTCTATTGGGTAGTTCTTTTGGGAGGATCCATGGAGGGACAAACGTCACAGCCACGTTTAGACTTTGCCCGTTCAGATTGTTGTCCTGCTTGCTTTTCAGAACTTGAATGACTTGTGTGTAATTCGTTGTCCTTGTCCAGCTCCCGTTTCCCCAAGAAGGCTCCACCAAATATGTCCATTGGATTATTTCCGAAGTCCCTCCAAATTTGTATTGTATGGCATATTTCAATTTTACCGAGTTGGCTAGGTTACTCTTGACCAGAGCCATATCCAGTTTGTGTGGATCGTTTGGAGGTTCGGGGGTGACAAAAATGAATTCATCTTGTCGTCCGTTCCCAAATTTGGAGGAGTTGTTAAAATACCTGGCATAGTTTGGTTCTGGCCCCATTTGGTGGGATATTATTGGTATGATTTTGCAATACGATTTAAATTTTAGAAGAGTTGCTGGAGCTCCATTAAGATTGACACTGATGTTGAGAAACTCTGTGGAAAGGTCAATAAAGATATTTTCGTAAGCTTCTCCTCTCTTTGTGAATAACTCCATATACACTTCTAAATTGGAGGAGGAAGAGAATGATGGCTCCCCTCCGACAAATACAAATTTGACTGTACAATTTCTCCCAAGTGCTTCCCCCAATTTGTCAATGTCTTTAATTAGAACCGCTGTGATATCTGGACTCACAAACGCGTGGAGAGAATTGGGGTGGAAAAGTAGCAGAATGATGAAGCAAATGAACCAATGCATTTTAGAGTGTTAAAATATTTTTTTTTAAATTGTTCCGGACTTTTGTATGTTTTGTGTATTTTTTTTGCGGGGATTTTGCAATATCTCGAATATAAAAGTGGTTCATGTCCCATTTTCATGAGTTGGGTGCTCGTGATGGCAGAAAGTATTTGCAAGCAAAACTACGGAATTTGAGATGAGATCCATGATATCGGTCTGATAAAAATAAACTCGTTAGTTTTAAATCTAATCATGGCTGGATCCATTAGTTGGATGGGCGACAATCCTAAATTTGATCTCTTTTGTATTCAACTTCGGATTAAAATCACAGTTAAGTGCCGATGCCCAGTTTTAAAAATAGTACAAAGATATGGCTTTATGAAAAATTCATAAATAATTGACTTGCGATAACATGACGAAGATTTGTAACAGTATATCATTAGTCTCAGTTGGTGAAAGCACTCGAAAAGAAAAACGAAAAAAAGTGAATTGGGCTTAGTTAGTTCATATCCAGTCTCCGCTTCTGCCGAAAGTCATTGTTAAAAAAACAAGGTCAAGTTTCGATGTAGTTGGAACATTATATTGATTATACTACAAGAGAGGGGATTTTCCTTAAGTGGATATTTCAAAATAAATGGCATTAGCTCGTAAGGATGAGCTTAATCTACAATATGATGGGAGCACATGATGATAAAATGTACTATTTATTGGTATGGTGTATGACAAGGCAAGCTTCCATTTAATTCCATTTGCAAATTGCGTGTCTGGCCAAAAAAGCAAGTGCTCACATTAACTATAAACTCCATTCAAATTCTATTGAATACGTATGCATGGACCATCAAAGTAGAATAACTATGTATTTGTTTGGTTATTAAAAATTAACTATAGTATAGCAAGTATGAACCATTAGTTACATTTATGTTCCTATTGTCAACTATAACTAATTCTGCAATTTCAACAAGTTGACGTGGTCACTAATTTCAAGACTTCTAGAGATCCGGGACAAAGTGGCACGAGGAGATAACATGACAAGTTTGACCTTGTTGACTATGTAATTACATTCGGATTTCTGGTAGTCCTTATTTATCGCATGCATTTAGTTAGTTAAAATCATTCCTCACATTGCGTAGAAGGGACATTGCATTATGATTTGGTAAGTGAAAATTATATTTTGAGTTTATCGGACCACGCACATATATATCATTTGAGCAAAATGTTAATGCTGGTAAAAAAATTCCTTATGAGAATGCATTATTAGTCCACATGTGTGCAGGGTGGACTGACAAGTTTTGTCACTTCAACAAAATCTCATGTTCCCCAGCAAATAATTCCATTTAACTAGACACAGTTTTATTCCTCGATAACAATCTAGTTTACACTTGTCTAAAAGAAACGTGGATCAATTTGGAGATTCTGATTGGCATAATACTCGGCGGCGTGATTCTTCTGGGTCTAATTGTAACGTCAATGTAACCTCCCCACTCCGATCTAGCCAAATGCGAATCCCTCCACAGTATTCCCAAGCGCGGTCATTCCAACCCCAGTTGTCAAAAACATCTCGGCTACCTGGAATGCCAGTCCCATCCCACACCAACATGGACAGGCTTGGCCTTTCCCGTAACGATGTCCAAAAAACTTCAAATACATAGTACAAAGCCAAATATAAGATTTATTTGAATTACGTGGACATTAAAGTCTTGCTGACTTAAGATTTATGTAGCTGATAAGGATTAAATTCGAAAACTCACGAGTGTGGATTGGATAGGCTGTCAGAGCTTCACGTAAAAATTCTAGCTGGATTCTAGTTTCAATTGTAGCCAATCTCAGGCCCGATGCATTGCAATAGGATCTTGCCTCCGTCCAGTTCTGTCCATCAAAATATTTAAAGAAAAACCATGAGCTTTCAAGCAACTAAAGTTTAAGGAATTATGACACCATTAGTTCACCTTACCATTGTTTGATTAGCTTCCACGAAATAATATTTCCCCTCCACTTCCCCCAATAGCACCAACGACTGGGGGTGGTAGGAATCTGTGAGCACAATATTTTTAAGAATGGAATAAAAACTGTTACGTTGTATTAAATTTTAGTATCGTGTGTGTTTACCGTTTCTTCCTGCAATCTCATTCTCCGTTTGGGAATTTAGTGCGGGAAGAGTCGGCAACGCGTTAGTAATCCACTGCGCTGAAAAGATTCCATGGCTGATTAGAATTGCCGCAAATATCTGCTTTTCGATCCCCATTCTTGAAAACTACATAAATGAACCAGGTTGTCTTGGCAAGAAAATATATATGAAATCGAGAGTTGCAAAAATAAAATTCGAAGGAAGAACGAAGGTTCTGGTCGGAATACAACCCATTCTCATATTTCGCCCTATATATATGCCTAATTTCTGTAATTAGCATGATAAGCAAAAAGTTTATTTCAGTATCAATCAATTATATTTTCCTGGAAATAAGTGAAATTGGCAGCCATCGGTCAGAAGGTCATGATTAAAGTCACCTTGACTTTCATATGCAATTATAAATGCGATGAAAGAAACATTTGATCTGAATTGTTATAAAATGCTTCGCATATAATCCATTAACCAACACTGTTCGGTTAGGAATGTACTGTGAATTTAAATACACATTCAGTGTACAAGTGATAATTTAAAATTTCAATCATGCGCGCTTATTGTAATGCAAAGTACCTACTTGCGGGCCCCTCGCAATTTAATTGACACAGTAACTGACTTAATTTGAATTTCAAATAGTGGAAAGATGTTCATTTGTTCGTTGTTAGCCAAATTAATTTAATACGACGATAGAGCGATTAATATTTTGGCAGTTTTATAATTTATAATGATGGTATTTTAGTTAAATGATATAGTTGGATTAGATTAAACTGTCCAGTTTAAAGATTACGAAATATAATTTTAATAATTGTATGTTATTTTGTATTTTATTTCATGTCAGTTGGGGTTTCAAGGACGATGGAAAGTTTATCTCTATGATGTGATATTGATGATAATAAAAGTTTTTATTTTATCATATCTACGTACTCATTAGGACTGCTATGATCAATGATGATAATGATTCATCCGAATTAGTCAACATGTAATTACCGTTTACATGGGGATTTACTAGTATGGATTTTAAAAAGGCATTTAAAAAAATTAAACTTTTCCAATTTTATGGGAAGGTTGCAAACTTTGCTAAAATACCTGGAGTAGTTTATTTCTGCTTCTATTTGGGGGATAATGATTGGTATTGTTTTGCAATAAGACTTAAATTTACATAAAGTTAGTTAAGCTCCGCGACTGATGTTGAGAAACTGTGTGAAATGATCAATAAAGATATTTTCGTAAGCTTCTCCAACATTTGTGAATAACTCCCAATTGACTTCAAAGTTGGAGGAGGTAGAGAATGAGGATAATAATGGTGAATCATCCCCGACAAATATAGATTTTACTGAACGCTTTCTCCCAAATGTTTTGCAGAGATTATGTATTCGGCATTTGATTCCGAACCTGAGTCATACCGCACTGGTGGATCGAATACTGAATAAATATGTGCTCCTGGGGCACTTCGGTCTCTGTTCCATTCATTTAATCGTGTGTTGGAAGCAAGTATCTGTATAAAACTAGATTTTCGAAGCAAATCATGATATCGGCATGATAAAAATAAGCTCGTAATTTTAAATCTGATTCCACTTATATTCAACAGTTTTGGGCTATAATGAAATATTCAATGAATAGAATGAAATAAATGCCAAATGCTACTCATTCCCAAGTTGATTAATTTCGAATAATATTACTCTTTAATAGCAAAGAAAAAGTTTTATAAATAGTACAACAGTTATCATTTGAACTTCTTCGAGAAGGAATACAGTTGTCCTTAGCTCATATCTGTCATTTGAAGTCATTACTAAAAACAAGGTCATGTTTCGGTTTAGTTGGGACATTATTATTGATATTGATTAGTTAGATTGCGAGGGAGGGAAATTTACTTAAGTAGACATTTCAGAATAAATTGGAATGACTATGTGGATTGTGGTTTATTTGCAGAAATTCACTTACATTTGAATCCTTACTCTTCGCACGTAAGCAGAATAATGAATAGGATATAAAATATAATGATATAATGATATAACGATGAAAACATGTCAGAAGACATTTTATTATTATCGAGGAATATCCCAATTAACATTATTAGGCACGAGACGAGTGCGTTTATTTAAGTAATAATTTACTTTTGATCATTTTGTAAGTGTAATTAATTAAATAGCCTCATTTAAAGCTTATATTAAGAAAGTGCTCCATTGACTCCAGGCAGGGCCAGAGCCCCATTCTGCTTTAAATATTCTTAAGTTGGCCTGGAAAAACATGCAGCCCCCCTGGGCTTATCCACGGTAATCATCCTTAACCTGGGCAAACATTTCCGTACCCCATTCAGGTAAATTCTCTCCTCAAAGTACTTGGACTGGAACTCGGTCACAATTCGCAAATATTCCAGGGAGGGGAAGTATGCCAAGAGATTGACATCAAGCTCGATCGGGTAATGGACCCAAATCTTAAGCGACTTGAGTGACTTAATGGGCTTCATCGGAGGGGGTAAAATGTCATTCTCTTTGTACTTGTTCTTGGCCCCATCCATATAGCTGATGGGGGACAATACCAGGCTATGTATCAGGGAGACTCTGATAAGCAACGGGATGATCTTGTTGACGACGGACACTGCCTCGCAATACCGGTTTGGCAACTGGATCTCCAGCTTGTAAAGCGGGGGTGAGTGGATCACCTTCAAAATGTCACTGGCTTCATGTCGTCGCTTCACCTCCCGAAGGGTGAGCTTCGTCAATTGGGTAAAGAGTTGCGAGTACTCCCCCCTCCAGTGGTGGACACTGAGGACAAGTCTTCGAATCTATTTGGAGTAAGAGGTGACCAGGGAGTGGACCACACTTGGGTCCATCTTCTCGGGATAGTCAAAATCCAGCGTCTCCAGATGGGGCAGTGGTGGGAAGAGGATATCTTTTCCGGATTCTAGAAATTCATATTGAAAGACACATAAAGTATTCAAATAATTTGTAACAGCAGTAAATTAAAATAGGTAAGTAAATCAATAATACATTTACACTTTGGGATACTTAAAATACAAATCAGAAATCATACATTTTTTTTGTTAATATTCTTTTGTCCTTATTAATTATTTTCAGTTCATAAATATCATGATTATGAACATGAGTATAGATGAGCTGGGCTCATTTCACTCATCACATCATTTAATCATTGATATGATGATAAGCAGTATCATGGTCTCCAAGGTTGAGCGAAGAAAATCATTTTGATGAAATGAATATAATTATGATATGCTACTGGTTTAGAATTAGATTAGCGCATGTGTATATTTTTATCTTGCAAATATTAATTTATTATAAAATAAGGGTTTTTGCAAAAGACACTTTTTTGGGAGAATACAAATACTTAAATTAAATGACAGACTATATCATTATTTAGTATATGGTACAGCAGCATATGCATAATTAATTACACAGTTCAAAATTACAATGTGATTTCATAATCTAACCAATTAATACAACATCCAACATTGAAACGTAGTTCTATTTACTTCAGATCGAGTATTGGCAATGTTAATAATCTTTTCTGTCATGGGTTTCTTGAAAGCCCTTGATGTAAGGTCCTACTCAGGCACTAACTTTTCTTAATTCTGAATTCCTTTTACGCTTGTCCTGATATTCTTCATACTCATGTCTGGTATACACGTCCCACTGGAAACTGAAGACCTTCAGCCGGTGGAACAATTCCCAAATGTTTGACCTATACATTTGGCCGCGGTATGCGTACTTGTTCACTTCCACAATCTCGAACACTTCCTGGAAGCCTCTTTCAACAGCCAGATCCAAACATTCATCCTGAGGTTTGAGGTCAATTTGGTCGTCGTCCTGACATGTCCTCCAGTACAGATGCAGATTTTCCACAAATGGGAAATGGAGTAATAGGAAGGTATAGCTTGGAGCAGCATCAGTCAGCCGCCAACCGTGCTCCACCTCCAGCGTTTTTAATGAGGGGGGTGCACGAACCCGCGGAGACTTCCCCAGCGCCAGCAAGTGAAGCCCTCCCTCAAGTCTAACCGTACTGAGGCGGGTATGTGGTGTCAGCTCCCGAATGAGGACTATTATGTCATCCATGGTAGCCCCCTCCTCAACTTCTTCATTCAGGATCACCACCAGTTTACTAAGTTGGGGCATCCTGACATTATACAGCCTTTGGAGGTCCCCCATCTCAATAATAAAACTCACTTGAAGTTCCCTCAGATTTGGCCATTCCAAGCGACAAAAAGTAAAGTAGGGACCTAGTGACGCTTGGACACAGAACTCTCCAAGTTGGGCATGATACTTTTCCATTCGTACCTGGGACAACGGCTCCGACTCGTGCTCATTATATACATGAAGCGTTTCCAGTTTTGATGAAGCTGGAAGTGAATTTGTGGTAAGCAAGGGATCCGCCACCTCCCCGATGCAATCCATACGTAGCTCCCGCAGGTTGGGAAGCAACGGGCTCACATCGAAGGTCACAAACTGAACAATTCTTGGATGCAGTCGTTCTAGTCCGTAAGGGTAGAATCGAAGACTGAGATACCAAATCTCCTTCCCGAAACTGGTTAAGAAGCCGGACACTTTATCCAACAAATTTTTAAGGTCTTCATCCTTGTTGTCCTTACTCGGCTTGTACTTCCGAAAAATCAATCAATACAAATCGCCCAATAAATGGGTTTCCACCGGCCATTTGTGGAACAGCCGGATCTTTAAGAATGGAATGATTTTCCCTATTCCAGAAGGTGATGGCCAAGTTCCCCAACCCTGTTTGTGACATTGGATTCACAAAGTCCAATCGCCGAGGACTGATGTTCTGGAAATTGTGGGGCCGGATGGAAGGATGGTCCTCCAAGAAGTTGTCCACGGCCTCATTCCAGCTTTTACAAACTAATCGACTCTTGAACAGATTTTCCTCTCTCAAATCCTTGTAAATGTAGGGCAGCGTCTGGCCAAGCATCCAGCCAGTCTTCCATGAGGAAAGGACATTGCAAAAAACTGGCACGAGTTGGTCAAATTCCAGAGGTCCTCCGAGGCGGATATATTTCCAAAGATCATTCGCCAAATCTAAAATAAGGGAAGAATTTACTCATATTTAATTGATCCCGGGTAATTTTGGTCTGGGTTAACAATTTTAACTAGTACATTACAGGGAGCCAACCAAATCCTTTCTTTCTTACCTCTTCTGGAAATATTAAGGCGGCATCTTTCCCCTCGACCATCACCAGCCCAGCTTCGGCGACCTTCTTCTCCATATCGGGATTGACCTCCTTTCCCAAACTTCTTGGCCTATTCTTCCTCTTCCCGTTTTTCAATCCCTCCACTTTCCTTGTCAGCTTCCGAATTTCCTCCAGCTTCCTCCCACCTTCGGAAGAGACCTGGACAAGGGTCTCCTTCAATTCATTCATCTTCTCCGACAGTTGCTTCTCCTCCCCCGTCAGCAACTCCAATTCCGCCTCCTTCCGAGCCCTTCGCTTATTATTCAACAACTCCTGGGCCCTGACGTACTTCCTGTTGAGCTTTGTATATGCCTCCTCGCTTTCCTTCCGGGACTGCCTCTCCTGCTCCAACATTGCTTGGACGAGCTTCAGCTTCTCCATTAGTTCCTCCTGGGTGGGGATCTTGTCCTCTGACGGACCAGCAAATCCATCAGCAGGGCCTTCAGGAGATTTCTGAGGGGCATCCGCAGCGTCAACTCCCGCTGACAGGTCTTCTCCCCCTCCCCCGATGTTACACTTCTCCTCCTTCTTCTCATCCATTTCTACCACCTTAACGTATGAGACAGAGAGGAAACAGAAAATTAGTCATTATCACTAATTGATTAATGATTAACAATCAAATACCACTGTTTATGATATATTATTTGCGTGTCGAAACAGAGGCTGACAGCAACAATTAATTCAAAGTTAACAAATCACAGTAAAATTACCTTACAGCTCCGGTTGAATGAGTTGAAGCCGTTCGAAAGGGATTCCTTTCACCTTTCAGTTTTATCGATATAATTATTTGATTACGATTACTATAAGTGATAGTGATGATATGGTAGAGGTCGTACTAAGGTAATACGAGGGAAGTAATAAGATTGACCAACAACTCGGAACAATTAAAATTATATATTAAATCCAGGCACAACATAATACAAATAGGGAAGATATAGCAATAGGGAAGAAATGGATGGATGGATAGCCAGTGGGACACTCAGCTGTTCCCGTGTAAACAAACCTCTGCCAAGAAGAATGAAGACGGCAGAAAAAAAGAAAGAACAAAGGCGAGAGGCAACGCATGCACCAGGCAAAACAATGCAGAAGCCAAGATAAGACAAAGACAAGTGCTGATGCTGAAGAATACGATATGATGTGATGATATGATCCTTGCTGATAATTGCTGCTATCCATGATTATAACAAATAATTTGACCTAATCGGATTAGGCTAATCCTACAACTAATTTACTTTAAAAAATGAAAATTTTGCTTTTTTTGTACTGATAACTTTAATTTAGGCAAAATCGGATAAATCAGGCTTGTTGTGCTTTTTTGAAAGCTGCATTATTCACATTTTGGTTCAAGGGTCCACATCCATCTTATTTTCGGGGGAGGACTGGTTAAATATCGAGAATTCTTTTTATTTATTTTACATGTATTAATGATATGATATATCATGTGTAAGTACATACATGTTTAAATAAACAAGAAATGAAAGGTTTGCAGCTACAAATGCATATTAGAATAATAATAAACTATATGAAACAATAAAAAAGTACGAAAGGATTCGAAAGCGATTACGAGACGACAATGTGCAAAAATGAACGAGGTTTAAATGTTGCAGAAATAAGACAACATGATACATGATTGATCATCATCATGACCGGTATGGTACAGCATGAGTGCTTATGTAAATACATTCTCTCCCTCCAAAAGATGCCAAAAAAGTAACATATTACATAACTCACATTTTTTACAAATCCTTAAATTCATAATAATTTAATTACACAAAACTTCAACCCGAAACATTAATTCAGTTATTAGTCAAATAAAGCACCTCGACGAGTAGCTTGCAAGCAAGCGACTGAGAGGAAGTCAGGCACATGGTGGAATTTATCAATGCAATCTAGCCTTGAGCAAGAGCCTGCTCAATTCTAAGCAGTAAATACTGCATGAAGAGATGATGGCCCATATTATTATTTTTCGTGAACGTCACGAACGACATGAGATGAGTAATTCTCAGAAGAATATACATTCGCACGTTTAAGTCATATGGTTGCATTTTCGCATACAGAAACCCCACTTTGGTTTACATGCCTGTAAAACTCAACAACTTCACTTGCCATTGTCGATTGTCTGTTTGCGGGAGGTAACTTTTACGAGCATGTTATTGTTGGGCACGCATTTTTAATAATGTGCTTGGGAATGAAAGTTGTGCAACATAACATGTATTGCATATTTTGAATTCATGTCTCGCCATTTCACTTGTTCTGATTGCTTATAGCTTGAGTAAATATTAAAATGCAATTCTACCAATTCAACGTATTTTCAGCAAATGACTTTTAATCCATGAATGGAAAATAATATCCGTTTGTAATTTTATTTGAGTTCAAGTCCTAACTTAGTTCACATCTCCGGAATCTTTTTAATTGCTTGGAAGAATTCTTTTACTACTATGGCTGGTTTTGGAGCGAAGCAGCAGTCATTTATAATAAAATTGAAATATCACGAACTAATTAAAGTGATTATATTTTATTTATTATATTTTATCCGAGTTTTACATTGCCCCAATTGGCCCAATTTGATTCTAAGAATTTGCTGCTTAAGGCAGAAAAAAAATCATGACATGATGGATAGGTTTTAAACAATTTGTATCCCTTCTCCCGCTGTCCTAGTTATACAGTACAGCTTCCGGCACATTTCCAGCAGCGGTCACAGTCCGAGTCACTGCTGCACCCGACATAATTATAATCCTGCGAATATCCCCTGGTCGTGTAGCACCATTCATTATTAAAGGCAGTGGCTTGACAACCGGCCCAGCAGTAGCCCCTGTGGCAGCCCTTCTTGTAGGCACATCCAAAATTATCTTCATTTTCCGGTACTATAAAGGAGTCTGCATAGCTCCCGAGAGCTCCTCCAGCAACTTCTGCCCCGTAATTAGCGGCCGATTGCCCAACTCCACGCTTGGTTACGCTGCAAAAATAAATTACAACAATATAGAATCATAACATTTCCAATTAATTATAGAAAAATATAATTGGTGTATTGATTATTGATTGTAAAAACCTTTTTGACTGAACTCCGCTTCCCATAAGAAACAATAGCGCCAGCAGTAACAATGACTTGCGCGACATGGTTACTCGATTTTTATGTCGATGAATGAACTTCCTTCAAGAATAAATCGATTGTTGACTTAAAGTCTGTTGCCGCGGAGAAGAGTAAAAATAAACATAAAAAATGGAACAGTTTATATAGTGGGAATAAGCCATATTATGGGAAGTACGGAGAATAATTTGACCGGAAAGGTGTCTCACCACAAATCTGTCGAAAACCTAAATCATCAAATGTAAGTCATCCAAAGATAAAACAGGATACATTTTAGTTGGTGGAATTTCCAACTTATTAAAGTCACTATAATATCAAAAATCATAATACTATTTTATTTTCTCTCAAATATCGACATTGAAAAATATTGGATGTGGTTTGCCATAACCTTAACTCCTGTCTGGCTTCATCTGGTAATTTTCAATGTGCGTAGAAGTGAAAAGGATATTTAGGTTTTGTTGGGTGGGATTTCATTTTGTATATTACTGCTCGGTGTCGGCCGTGAGAAATATTGAATTACATAATCAAATATAAAATAATAGTTTGCTGTGCGTAAGCAGGACGGGTGGTTTCCGACTACTTTGATACTTTTGCGATTTAATTGATCAGCCCATTGGAGCATATTCTTCCTACATTGGTAACTTGTCACCTTGGGGAAAGTAAACATACAAGACGGATATAGTAATCTGGTGACCTTCGGATATTTTTGGTTTTTGTCGTCCGTCATATCATACGGATATATTTAAATAAATGAATTGGTTAATAGTTATGGCATTCATAACTTGTTTTCCCTGCCAATGGACGGTCGAATGGGTGAGAAGCAAGTGACTATAACATATGAGGAAGTTATCATTCTCTGTCTGCCTTTTTCATTTGTCTTCTTTAGTTTCACGTGAGAATTATCGGAGTTTCACATTACCCCCTCGAATTCCTCAATAAAATACCTGAATGTAAATATGAGAAATGTTTATTTTCATTTGCGCTATATTAATCTTTTATTCATTTCTGTAAAAGCAAACGACAGTGCCCATGAGTGACGTGGCATGATCACGCTACCTGCACCATTATTATTATCAAACATATTTTCAGAATCTTCAGATTAGCATGCAATTAACATTGCATAACTCAATTAGGATGCATTATATCTAGACAAGGTCACAGTGAACGGTGAATGTCAGAGAAAGGCCAATGGGTCCATCCGGAATTGATTAGGTTAGTCGTCGTGACTAACCTCGAAAAATAAACAGGTCAAAAATATGTCTGAATAATGATTTGTTTCATAGGTCATTGTCGGACCGGATTGGCAAAATAAAAAGAAATGGTTTCCATTTTTTACATTTTGACATGACAATGACATATTTTAGTGGATTTTAAGAAATACCAATTTGGTCCATTTCCGTATAAAGGTTGGACATTCATTCATGACAGAGTTCTCAACACGAAAGTTTCTTGGACTGGACAGATTGCTAATTTGTAACAAAAAAAGACTAAAATGAGAGAGTCCTGACTCCTTCTATCTAGCTGCAACAAAACCAAACCTTTCTCGCCATGTTCATTTACAATTTGTAGCAATATTTATGCATTAATTCCATAGTACATTTTATTTCATCCAACTGTCCAGATGGATCACACCTGTCCTGCCTTGCACTGACCTTGGACCCAATCTAATCACTGAACCGGTGAGATAATTGTGGATTTGTGCAAGGTAAGGTATATGGGATGCAGCACCAAAACATTCGGTTGTTAATTTAGTACATGGCGGTTATTGCCTAATTATACCAAATGACTAGTAATGAGTAAAAATAAATATGAAAATGTTTTTTTCCTTATAATTTCATTCATCTTGTAATTATTTCTCATGGATTACGTGGTTCACGCCTAATTGCAATAACGACCTAAATATTTTCATTTTTCTCCTTGTTTTTCAGGATGCTTGGCTTTTGGGTTGCAATTGCATAATGCATAATCGTTCTATTATCAGAATGAATTGGGTGTGAAAATTCATTCTAGACAAGGCTACATCTAATTTCATATAACTGTTAGATTAACTAGGTAAATATTGGTAAAAGTAGAACGAACATCTTTAAAATGTCAACTCCATTTCAAATGGGAATTGAGGAAATACTGAAGCCCTTGACTAATCCTGTAACCCAGCCAGTATTTGTACCCATTTTATATCTGGTGCTGAGGTCACTTGGCTCACTATTTAGTCTCTGGACGACCTCTGACCGAAATCAGGATGAGCAGAACTGGAGACCCCCGGATAACTCGACGGAATTTGATTTCATTATAGGTGACTGATGACAAGTGCATAATTACTACATATATAATATATATTTCCATCAAGGTAAAGATTTTCATTCACAATTTGCAACTACAGTGGGTGCTGGTAGTTCCGGGTGTCTTTTGGCCAATCGTTTAAGTGTACCATACAATGTTTTACTACTGGAGGCTGGGGGTGAGCCTCATCCACTGCAATTTATTCCAGCATTTGGCTTGTTCCTTATCAACTACCCGGAAGTGGATTGGATGCATCGAAGTACTCCACAGAAGTGGGGCTCTTTGATGTCCGTAAGCCAGGTGGGTAATCAGGTCAAGGTAATTTGGTTTTAGTAATTTACTGGAAAGGTAAAATTTAAATGGTCTGTCATTTCAGAGGTCGAGCTGGAGCACAGGATTGGGACTGGGTGGAACTGGAAACCTAAACCTGATGATTCATTTAAGGGGTCATTGGAGGGACTTTGATAACTGGGCGAGGATAACGGGGGATCCCGGTTGGGGCTGGGAAGGGGTCCTTCCCTACTTCAAAAGTTATGAGGATTACGAGGAGCCTGGAGATTCGGGTAATTAGGAATAAGTCGCATTTGTTTAAAAGTTTGTCAAACTAGTAAACTAAACAGTTTGTTAAATTATGCTAGAGAATCATGGCTACAACGGTGACCTTCGCGTTGAAGCACCCGACTTCATTGGAAGAGCCTGGGACTTTGTCAGTGCCGGGATGGAATTGGGCTACCCCAACGTGGACTTGAATGCCCCATTTGACGAAGGTTTTGATATCCTCGGATATCCCATCAAAAGGGGGGTTCGACAAGCCCCATACAAAGCCTTCCTGGAACCTATCCGATCCCGCCCCACACTGACCATCATCAAGTACGCTCATGTCAATAAGGTGCTGTTTAGCGATGGCAACGTTGCTTATGGAGTGGAGTATGATAAATACGGGAAGACGTACATGGCTCATGCAAACAAGGAAGTGATCCTCAGTGCGGGGTCCGTTGGCAGCCCAAAACTCCTTCTCTTATCTGGAGTGGGGCCCAAAGCTCAGTTGGAGGAGTTGAATGTAATTCAAACAATTTGAAATACTCGACTACAAAGTTGTAAACTGTTTGACTGTTGACATGTTTGACAATTCAGATCCCGGTGGTCTCCAATCTCCCCGTCGGCAAAAACATGCAAGACCACCTTGGCGTCTATCTGGGTCCCTTCTTCATCGAAGAAGGAAAGGGGACCTCTTTGGAACGCGACTACACTCCTCTGGAATTCGCCAGATATTTCACCCTGGGCCAAGGACGACTTACCAGCACCGGAGCTGAAGCCACCGGGATCATTTCCTCCCAATATGCCAAAGCTCGGGGTGAAGGTGACTGGCCCGACATCCATTACTTCTGCTACGCCTTCACCACCTTCAAGTTGGGGGCGGAGTTACTTGCCAAATCATTCAGTTTAAAACTGGATGAGGTCATGCAATATTTTGCAGGCTCTGAAAATCGAGACGCTGTCTATGTCACCGTCAGCGGGGCGAGGCCCTTTGCTCGGGGCTACTTAAGACTGGGAGGAAGTAGTCCATATGATAACCTCATCATCAACCCCAATTACCTTGGCGACCGGGGAGAAATCGATTTGAAAGTGCTGTTGGAGGGGGTGAAGAAAGCTGTTTACTTGATGGAGAACACCACAGCAGGAAGGGAGGCTTTCGGAGCCCAGTTCACTACAAACTTACTCCCCCGTTGCGAGCATTTAAGATTTAGATCGAATGCATATTGGGAATGTTACATCAGAAGATATTCAGTCACTCTCCATCACCCTGTGGGGACGGTAGCCATGGGTTCAGTGGTCGACACGGGGCTGAGGGTCAAAGGAACGAAGAACCTGAGGGTTGTGGACGCCTCAATCCAACCCGTGCTTGTCGTGACGAATACTCAGGCTTCCACCCTCATGATTGCTGAGAAGGCGGCGGATATGATTGACAGCTTTTGGAGGGCTTATGAATTTTTTAAAGGGAATGGGTCATATAATATCAGCACAACGACAGCAACAGCAACCACCACGACAATGACAATAAAGCAAGAGCCAATTCTTGGCAATGGAAATGATGTGGTTGGGAATAATACTAATCTTCTGTACAACATTAACATTAATCATGTTGGGGATGGCTATGATGATGAGAAGAGTAATTACTGGGAGAGAACGTGACGGCATAATACTTTTAATGAATACTTTTCCACATGACATAGGGAGAGTGCATATATGCAAAATATTATGAAAACTCACAAAGAAATAAAGGGAGGAGACCTGACTCTTTTATAAAATATTTCCGACTTAATTTACAGCTTTCTATTAATTTCATCAGACAAGTTTCCTTCATATCTGTCCCTTCTTATCACTGAAAGCAGCCGCCTTCAAGACCAACTCGTTAAACTCCTCCCGGTTATCCGCATAAACATGGTGGCTCGCCCCTTG
>JAQIXQ010001208.1:0-16391 GCA_034700485.1 Pseudosinella alba
TCCCAGAATGACTTTGTTCATTCTGGGCAGGCCAAACTGAGAATTTCTATGTCGGGGTCGGCCTAAGTACGCCGCAACGATATTTGTTTGAAATTTGAATGTTCTCTGTCGTATAGATTGTATGCATAAGCTTGTCTGGAGCTTAAATTTGCAAATTTTACCGGGAAAATAACAATTCGCAAATTTTCAAAAACGACGGAGGGACACTGTCCTAGAAGATATTGGTGAGTTATAGCCGATAAAGAAAGTTTGGCCCGAAAGCTGAATGTCTGTCAGAGTTATCACGCTTTAAAATTATTGCCATATTTGATTTCACGTCGAGGTCATTTTTGAAATTTTTCGAAATGATAGCGGTCAGATAACTGTCTAAATTTAAGCCAGCAATATGCCATTCGGAAGAGCACAAGTTACTCTACAAATTATCACTAATCTTGTCATAATTCATTGCGTACTTTTGAAATTGTGACGTCCCGTGCAAATTGGTCCTCGTTTTCTGTTTCTCTAAAAAATGACTTTGGCACCCTGTAACTCTAGTAAATCTTGCCGACCAAAAATTTCAGATAGTGACCATTGTGTCAAATTTTCAAGCTTAGGATTTTTTTCCCGGTAGAATTTGCAAATTTAAGCTCCAGACAGGCTTATGCACACAACCAACTTATACGTCAGAGAACATTCGTGCAAAATTTCCGACAAAAACCTTTTTATATAACGGAGCTATTACCAACAAAAAACGACAATTTTTTTTTGCATTTTTCGGTTTTCTCCGGATAGGATGAAAGTTTGGGTCTGATATTTTGCACATGGGCATCTTTCATGGGTAGACATCCAACCACCATAATATAATCAAAATCTGAGAGGTGCCCGATGTTGGTGTACCGGTACGAAAAAATGCTCTATGCCACTAAATATATTTACAAGTGCAGATTATTACGGATCATTCATATTCGTGTCAGAATTGAAAAATCAAACAAAATATCAGGGATGCTGGGATAACAGGGATTGCAAGGCAAGGATTTCAGCATACTTCTTTATTGGAATGATTTAGAGACTATCAAGTTACATAATTTTATGATAAGGGAGGAATTCTCAGTACTCAATAATTCCTGCAAAAGTGACACATAAGTGACATATCCAGCTTATCTGTATCAGTCTGAGCCTGTGCTAAATTATCATTTTACCATAGTTGTATAATCATGGTTTTCATTAATCATATTATGATTAACTATTTTGCAGTCCCGCAAAATCGTGATTAAATTAATGATTAACTAGGACATACTGCGAATTTAGTGGTTGATTAATGACTAATGATTAAGTTAATCTCATTAATGATTAATTCCAATGATTAACTTAGTCAATTCCGTCAATGGAATGTCAATACGATTCAAGTATTTAAATAATAAAACTATTTATATTCTCGTATTCTTGAAAAAAATTGAATTACCTAGTTCAAATACAATTATACAAGCTTTTTCTCACCGCTGAAAAGTAAATTACATGTTTTGAAATTCATTCGTTTGTTTACGGTCAGTTATGGGGAAAATTTCTTTGTGAAAAGTAAGCCGCTTTTCGTTGGTAAATTGAACTTTCTTTTTATTCTGCTCAACGCGGACATTTTTTGACTAATACTAATATATTTCATTGCAAGGTTTCTGGCCAGATGCAGGTTATAAATCTGACACCAGAATCTTGACAAATATTTAGTTGGACAAGCAGTAAAGTACTGTTGTGGAAAAAAATTCTAACGTTCTTGGTATTTTGATAATTTTGTGTTAATTTTACCTTAATTATAACCTTGATCATTACACGATTTTGTGATTACTTAATCAGAATAATCGAATCCAAGGCTGAGCGATCAATGATTAATGATTAATTCCACTAAAAATGAAAAGCAAGAATAATGATTAATGATTAAATTCATGGTAAAAAAATCGTCAGATTAATGATAGTAGATCCCTTGACAGTAGAAATGTCCTTCTAGATGGGGAGTTTAGACAAAGGCTTGCATATTAATGGATTAATTATGCTAATTAGTGTCTGTATTGTTGGAGAATGGAATGTGTGTTGTTGCAAGAATGAAAGGTGGATTATTCTCTGTAGCTAATTTTTTAATGGGCTATATTTCTAATAATAGATCAAAATATTACATGCTTTCGTTAGGTATGATATGTCGTGTGGATGGAGTTCAGAATTGTCTGGATAGAATTTGTTACGGACTGGAACTTTTATTCAAGGGAAATGCATTTGTACTGAGCGAACATTTTTGACCAAACAAAATATTTTCATTTCTACATTCCGTGAAGTCCCAGCCAATGAGTATGTTTCTAGCGTTGTAGATTTGTGATGGAGCACACAAATCTACAACGATTTTCTCGTTTATCACCAACCCTTTCAAAGTTGAGTTTGTAACTGAAGTCTAAAGTCAACGTAAAATTCCCTCTTCCTCTGTTACATCTGGAATTAAAGTAAAATCATTTCATGAGGTTCGGAATATTGCATGGTAGGGAGGGATTTATCGCATCGATGCGGTAAAAAAATATTTTTCAAGTAAACCATGGACTAAACCTAAAATATAAATGATATAAATTATATCTTATCAAAGTAAATTATTTATTTATTTATTTTAATTGAGCACCACGGGTTTGTACCACAATTGGTTTACTACTGGATTTAATGCTGGTTTATTACCGGCTATGAAAAATATCTCATCAAATAATAATTCTGAAACAGCCAGTGAAGTTCGTTTCTTATTTTTTGTGGACAGATCAATGACACTGTGTCGCTCATTAATAAGAACTTTTTTATCTTCAAAATTTTCATATTATAATCCAAACTTTACTCAATTCTCCGTTTCTTCAATAAAGGTTAAAAGATTATTCGATTTGCTTTTGTTTATTTATATTTAGACTCATCGTGTAATTCTGATGAAATGATGAAAGAAGCATGGCATACAGATATTATTAAACTCTTCCGTTGTTAAACGCAATCCGCATAACACAAAAGTCGGAGAGCAAAGAAATGTCTACATATTTAAATGCATATAAATGGGTATCGAAAAGGAGAAGCGATCGCTTATCAACTTATATCTCCCTTGCAAAAGCAGATCTACTCCAGCTAGCATAAAAACATTACTGGAAACCTTCAAACCCAGCATTTTTTTCAAAAAGGATACTAAACCTCGACAAAATTACATAAACATCCTATAAAACTACATTATTCCTTCCCAATCATGAATTAAAATGTTAATTATCTTCAGAAACTACTTTGGAAAGCTTAACTGATGCGGTTGGGACACTCAAAGTTGACATTTGGTTGCTTTTATTTGAATTTGGTGGGGCTATTTTGATGTAAGCCATGTGGGTTCTCACTGCAACAAAGACAACCAAATGAAGTAATATAAGCATGTCTCACAGCATAGCAGTGTCTCAGGAGCTGCCTTGTTCGTAGTTATTACATGAGCTCATGAGCTGAGCTTTATGCATGAGCTTGCATACATTCCGTGCACGCTATTTCAATCCAACATATTATTCTCTCGCACCGCACTCATTCATGAAAAGTCAGCAAAGCATAATCTGCCATTTCAATTTACAAAGAAAGTTTGCAAATTTTCCTAATTTAAGAAGAATGAAATACACCCAACTCACACTCTAAATTAAGAAAGTAATTGTTAAAAGGAAGAAAATACAATTCATACTGACAGCACAAATAATTATGCATGTAAAATTAACAATTAGACATTAAGTCCCGTGAACACACCCATACCATAAATATTACTTTGCTTCGCCTTTTTTGATTTTATTTAACAAAATATACGAGTATAAAAAATGATTGGACGAATATCATTTTTTTAAATTAGACGACCATGAGAACTCTTACTCTTATCTGCTTTTACTATAATGGCCAATTTAAGTAAAATATAGACCAAACTAAAACTACAGAAAATAACATCAAAATATAAGCCTAAGGGGGACTTCCGACTTTATTTTCCATTTCTCTTTTCTCGTGTACTCATGATCAGAAGAGTTCCTTCAAAAATACCTAAGGTCACCTCTCAACTTACAAATATCGTAGATGACATATTTGTTAATATATTTAGAATTTATTTTTTAACAAACAACCCACACAGGGTCTAGTTACTTGGTTCTTTTATGAGGAGGATACGACGATATTACAGGATAAAAAATAACATACACGCTTAGGTTACAACTGCCCATAATTTGTATACTAAATGTCGGTATTACTAATTGTTTTTTTGGGGATTAGTTTAACTTTGCTGAGGTTGATCAGGAGCAGCAGGACTGACTATTGGGAAATAACATGATACGAAGGAGATCGTTTATTTTTGGTTGATGAAAATCCCCTCGCGTGTGTGTCCCGTTCCGTGTCCTGGAATGCATCTGAATTATGAAACTAAAATAAATATAGTTAATTTTGACTCATATGTTTTTATACAATTTTTTTTTAAATGTATTTTATAATATTTATTTTTCAATTTTATAAAATTCCCATGTCCATATCAGTATTCACCGCAAAATTATTGGTTACATTTAATTCCCTTTTCCCCAAATCCAGGCGAAATGTTCAGTCCTAACACTGGATACTTTTGATAGTCAAGTCCTTTTTGATGTCTCATCAAAAAAATGTCCTATAATTTTCCCACCTGTAAATACTTATCCAGAGACTGGTATTACCAATGCATCATTTCCTGTGCCCGTCGAATATCTCCTTTAATTTGCAACAGTGTTGGATTCCCGATGCTTTTTCCCTTGTCGTCAGGGTGAAGTAATACATTTGCCGTCAGTTGGATGAGTTTCTCGGAGGATGACCATCATTATCATTATGAAATGAAGGAGGAGAGCGAACAACTACAATGGCCACAATAATGGCAAGCTCAACCCTCCCCCTCCCAGCAGCATAACAACAGAGTAATTGAGAAACAGTCTCCAGGGAATCCTAGACCATCATTATTGTGAAGAAGAGCCCCACAACAGACTCCCGTAGAACGGTTGGTTATATAGTTTTAATTTCCGGTGGACCTCCCTTGAAATATCTCGGACAAGTGTTGATCCCAGTATACCTCGCATCATCCAGGTCGGCAATAGCAGAAGCCTCGAAATCTGCATCGTGCATAATATGCACGACTGCGAAACCACATAGTAATTGGCTCTTAATTCCAGTTCGATTAAGTTTCTATGGGGTGAGGGGAACGGAGAAAGTTGAAAGTTGGGAATGATCATTTCTGCGACTTCCACCTATAATAATAAAATAATAGAATTCAAATTAGTTGAAGTAAATCTCGTATCTGGTTGGTGCCGTTGGAGGTTGTTCCTTACATGTGGTGGCAGCTGACGATGAGTGATTTATTTTTGTGCAGCTCCTCGTATAATGGACTGCATGTAAATAAACCCCTCAAGCTAACTAATCCACTTCGCACCATGTTGCATACAAGGCAATTTGACTTAGGAAAAAAATATATATCTACATTTGAAATTGTTCTTTGGCTAACAATGACCCCGACACCCAAATGAGAACATGGCAGTTTATTTGACTAATAAAAGGGATAGGAAATGTGAGTTATCATACCAACTCCATCACTGGGACAAAATGCAAAAGTTAACTGGAGAGATTTAACTTGTTTCAGGATGGTCTTCGATATATGACGAAGTGCATAGTCTCAGTATTGTATAATGTATCATTAACTGCCTCATTTCATATTCCATGCTTATACGCTTCTGTGTCTGTTGTCATGTTATGTTCAATGTTGTACTCCTCTCCAAATACTTCATACTCAAATATTATGCCAGATGAATGAATTCAGTTAGCTTCTGTTTTGTACGGAAAGTTTCATTCTTTTTACTTTTTAGTTTCACTTCTCCTTTCGCATTTCACTCCAGCCATAATATTACGATAGCTCCTAACCATATCGTATTATGTAAAAGGTCAACGATTTTCATTTGGAAGGAATGAAGTGTAAAAGGTCCACTTGTTGCGGGACGGGTCTGAAAGGATGAATTATATCTAAAAGGTTCAAAAAGTCTCATGTTCAAGTTCGTTCTTCATTCCGACATCTGAATGAATTTTGTTATTTTGACTATTATGATATTTATATTTTTCGCTCAACCTCAAAAGTTTACAGCAAAGCTCCACTTACTTTACTTCCCACTGTAATAAGTTACGACTACCGTGCGCTCGTGCCTATTCCATTTCCATTCACATCCATTCAACCATTCTTCCCTTTTTTTCAAGCATTATAATACTGCTATTATCGTCAAACGGGAAATTACACAGTGCTTAGCTTCGATATAATCCCCATGCTTATTTATTGTGTCATAAAAGCAATTTCATCGAACAAGCTTGGTCAATCCGTCCTCTTACAAGGGTCTTTGGGAATGACCACCTGCCTATAAACACCTAACCACTAACTACCAACCTCTACCAAAGTAATAACGTGTTCGGAACACTTCACCCCTGCTTGTCGTATCATTACTACAACAAACATTTACATACACCTATGCTGATTTTTATATAAACTTCAACCCAAACAATTTAGTCGAATCTGTCGTCTGTAAATTTTATTTTGCAGAGGGGTAGGGTGCGGGAAGAAATGACTGTATAGTAGCTACTGCTTCTTCAATTATTTTTATTGCGAAAGTAGATACAGATTATATGAAACTGAAACCATTTCATTTAATTTTGTACTTTGATACGTATGTCTTTAAAAGCCATATAATCATATACAGTCAGATTAGCTCAACACATGCCATTATTACACCACCACAAAGCCCGTCTCTCCTCCTTCAAAAACACAACAACAAGTAGACGAAGAAACAGTTCCTCAATACTGCTAACCGCCACGGGGATTTTATGGAACAACTGCGAACATGCCCTGGTGTCAACTCTGCAGGGATGACCTTAAAATTACCATTACAAGGCTGAGGGAGTGATATGGCTGTCTTCATCATTCAGTACTACTCTATCTTGCAGAGGTTAGATGGAGACCAAGCTACAATTAAAAATTATTAAATATATCAATTTAAAGATTCTGAGATGAGAAATGGCAAGAGGCGTAACACATAATCAATCAGAGAAGTGAGAAGCATATTATTTTTATCATGTGAAGCTATCTCGAGTTTACTTGCTTCAAGGTGGCTTTATCCATGTTGGGTTCAGTTTTACTTTATTATGAAATTTAATTAATTTGGCAGATAAATGAATTCAGTCAGCATTCGAAGAAACAACTTCATTTAGCCTTTGTACTTTAACTTTTCCTTTCCCTTTTCCATTGCCGTCCAGGCTATCATCCTATGATGGCTCGTTAATATGTCATATTAAAAGGTTCAGGAGGATTATCTCGCGTCCCTTTTGACAATAGCTAGACCTACCGCAAGAAAGTGTGGAATGAATCCCTTTCTGTGATAATGCAGCTTTTCGGACGGTCTGGGTCTGAATGAATGAATTATCTCAGAAAGTTTCCCAAGAAAATCGTCAGTCACCTGCAGTCCACGAATTTTGGCAGTTATATTTACACTGTTTACATTTACCCAACTTGACAAGCTCAAAGTAAAGTTGAGCTGGAGAGTCTCTAGAGAAACTACGCTCCCCTTTTGGGAGGAAAAGATAATGAGTTACTTTACTACAAGCATGAGCTCGTGCCTATTACATTCATAATCCTATTATCCCTTTCAGAACCCATCTTCCTCAAGTATAAGGATGTCTTTTTTATTATTATTATCAAAAGGGCAATGCATAGTACTTAACCTTGAGTCATTTATGACCTCTGATTTTGAAACGCCAACCTATAAACCCCTAACAACCAACCGCAACAACACCAAAAATATATCCTTGTATGGCAGAAGAACCATCCCATGTCATTCATTAATTTTCATCATCACATGAGCAAATTGTTTTAACCACCAATCCATGCCATGGTAAGATATAATCCGCAACTATGCCACTGTCTTCCTATTAAGTCTAAACCGAAGCTGTTAATTAAAGGGAGTCCATGTCTCATCATAATCTTCAAGTCCATTTATATCACATTGGCCCATCATCATCACATCACCATTTTCATGGATGGATATCTGATAAGGAGCCACGTATGTAAGTACTTACGTTTCTGTATTATAGTGATGATAAACCTCGGTGAGCATGAAGGATATTTAGAAGAAAAAACTTGAACTTAAACATAAAACATGGTTAAATTACTAACTAGCGTTAATGATTATTGTGAAAGCAATTATCTTCAACCAAACCAATTTAGTCGAATCTTCACCAAGTCATTCGACAGTCTATTTTTATTTCGGATGGGTATAAATGAATGTGTATTGAATTGAATTGATTTGCTGTTCTTTAAATTCATGAGATAATTGGGAATCAAATCATTTACGTTGTTGCGTATGTCCTAGAGAGCCCCTGATGCTAAATCTGCTCTTATAGTAATGCCCGACCATCAAATCAGCTATTGCATCCAACCTAAAGCAACTGAACTGAGCTGAACTCGTGCAATCATGTTACCCATAGTACAACACCACAACAATGCCGACCGGCATCATCATCACATCATCATCATCGTCTCTAAATTTGCCTGTTCAGTATCATCATAATTTAGCCCATTCCATTCACAAACAAAGACATTTGTACTGGTGAAATTGTTTCATCCCATTTCATCTTATTTCATCCAGATCCAGATCCATCGTCATTCACTATACCCAAGCCACAAGCTGAGTAGGTAGTAGGTACATGATATGCTTTGACGTAGAATATAGGTATACAAATGTATTTTTTTTAAATCTCCACTCCAGTCCACTTCCAACAGGTGTGAATATGTGCGTGAGCGTCGTGCTAGGAAGATCTCATTTAGAGAAATGATATCACTACATCCGCATTTTTTATACTCTATTTCAACATCCACGTCAGCATCATTCAGAAGGCGAGAGAAACAAAACAAATGGGTCATTGATGAATGAACGAATTCATCACTCTTCATCACTAATTACTCTTCGTCAATCGTTATTCTCTCCTCCAAGCTATTAAGCTTTTTAATCACTTGACTGGAATTAAGACAAGGCTCACTTTTCATACCTTGAGACACTTTAGTATCGAGCAACAATACTCGTACTTGAATATGGCAAGATGCATTCTCATATAATCATGTGATTACCTCATCCTCTGATCAATCAGAGACATTTTTCTATAAGGAAATATTTACTTGAAGCTACACTGTTCATAAGGAATAGCTATGCTTTGATTAATCTTGTGTCATCCAATTGACCGAAGGGCGCGTCACTTCCTTTTGCCAGGTAGAACGGTACCAAACCACTTTACGTTGATGCTCCATGAGCTCGTTGAGTCCCATTTCGTTCATCTCGAGATAATCGTAAGTACTTGACCGGGAGTTGGGTGTCATCATAAACCAATGCAATATGTTTGCCTGCAGACGTCAAGACCCAGGGTGGATTGGGTAATGGCTTACAATGACTACTAGTTACGCATGAGTGCACTTTCACTTGTTTCGTTTCTAGCAAACGTAACCATTTTTTTCCCTGCAATTCAATCCAAATCTAGTCTCAAGCTTATTCTTTCCATACAATAACTGATGTGGTGACATGGATGTGACTCACATGACAGAGAGAAAACTGAAGGAAGCAAACCGATCATCATCAACACTCGTTTGAATTGACTATATCTTCATTCCATTATCAAAGTAAAAGCATTCGGCAATATCTCTTGAGAAGCCGGTGGGGTCGGAGCTGTTCATTGTTAGTTGCTGGATTGGGGGAACTTGCTAGTTGGAATAATATTCCTTTCCTTCAGAAACAATTATTTTTGTGCTCCTCGCAGGAAACATTCCGTGACTGTTTCATTTCGTCATTTTAAAATTTGTGTTCCCAGTTTGGAAACAAAATAAGATCAAAATTCAGTAGCCACAGTTCGCAAAAGTTACTTTATCGTGTGTTAATTTGAATTTTAAAAATCGTAAAAATTAGAATCCCACAAAAACCCAGAATTCCTGCAAGGGAGAGTGCCCCAGCAACCGCGTTAATCATGATGGAGTCGGGAGACCTGGAAGGTAAATAATCCTCTTTTTAATTCGGTGCATGTACAGTAATTCATCTAATTCTGGAAGTGTTTCAACACGCAAAGTGCGTGTAAAGAGTTAAAGTTGAAACTGCTACTCTGATAAGCCTAGCTGATAAGTAGTTTCAAGATCAAGCGTAATTTTATATTTGATCCGCTTATCATTACCGACTCCCTTACTTGCCCAAGAATTTGAATTTTAACTGGGATAGATCAAAGATGGTGAAAAATCCTATAATATCTTACGAAGAAGGAATAGTGATTAGATTGATCTTCGATATAGTCGTAAGGAACCCCGTCTCTAGGAATTTATGGCATGAGAGAGTAAGACGGTATAAAATGCATAGCTGAACATATTTCAATGTTTTTTTGCAAATGTAATGGATAGGATCGCGCTTTTGATCTTATCAACTAAAACTCGTTTGTGTATTACTTTGGAAATGCATCATATGGAGTTCATCACGCTTCCTCACGCATGCTTCTATTCTTTGACACTTTAAGAGAAAAATCCTTTGCTTAAACAAGTTTTACCTCGATCTAGTTAGTTTAGGAATCCAATCATACCATGCAGCAGTGCCTCTTGCCTAGCCTTACCCTATGTACAAGTTTAATGGGGCTTGAACAACTCATCTATGCGAAATATGATGCGGAATAGAATAGCACTTTCCATTCCAGTCAGAACAATAATTATGGTCTGACTTCTGTAATTTGTTCCTTGACAAGTGTGCCTTTGTGAAATGCTTTTGTTCACCATGACTTAGAGATCTATAATAACCGCCGCTTATATTTATTACATAAATATAATTTACTAAATATCTAACAATCCACATCACCTCTCTTTATATTATAGCTGCCAACGGAAATGATGCAGTCCATTCCATCTCTGCCTATATCCCACCCCGAGAGCATTATTGGGCCTGGGACTGGCTTGTCTCTAGCACTCTGGAATATTCCTCATACATCAGAAGGGAAGTATTGCTGTTGGGTGAACGCATCCGTTTGGGTGCCAGAAAGGTGGCTAGCCACCTATTAAAGGTAAGATAAGACATTGGATGGAGAAAGAAGCTATATTATGAGATCATTTTCAATTATTGCATAAATATTGTGGTGATACAAAGTCACCTTTATTTCACCACAGCTTATTCTGCCATACCCATACTCATATAAGAAGGAGCATAGGCATAGTTATAGTCATATCATGATCATCATCATTATCTGCAAGGAGGGGAAGGTGGATTCCAGTCAAGAAGAGATAATGAGTCGTTGACTTTTTCATGAAGTTTGGATACTATATTCAAATTAGTATCCAACTTCATTTCATATTTTATTTAGGGAAATGGGAATGGAGAATTTTTATCTCCGTACGCACTGAAGGTACGTACCTAGTACACTAATAGCATATATTGCATGGGTATTTTTACCTATTTTCACATGAATTAAGATGAGCAATGTGACGGTCTACTCGAATCAAATGTCAAGTTCAACTCAAGTTTGGATGCATACTAATTACTACCTGCATAAACTAAAAGCAAGACATGCAATGCAATATCATTTGGAATCACAGGGAAAGGTCACAGCCACTGAAATAATGTATTCCGTGTAATTTTTCACGGAGATTATTTTAGTGATGATCAGGAAGGATGGATACGAATCCTTCAGACTGAATGTCTGGCTTTTGAGAAGTGACTGACATGAAATGAGGACATCTCAGCATCTTCATTCTCATCCCATTTCATTTCACCTCTCACTTGTATTTTGAAATTAAACCAAACCAGTCAACTAAAAGTAATAGTTCCAGTCCGGAGTCATTATCAGGATTTTCGTCCGTTTCCATTTCTGAGGGAATTCTCTCATATCAGGAAACATTTACCAGGGGTAAGCATATCATATCATATTATATTTAGTTATGCATTTGGATGGGAATAATTGCGATGGTGCCGGAGGAGGAGGAGGAAGAAAGATAAAAACATTTTTTATTTTACTTTCTCTCCCCATTTAGGAATATCATCCCATCTCGTTATTGCAGCAAGGCGGAAGGTTCATCCTCATCCTAATGTCGTGGGTAGGTAGATAAAAATTATAAAATAATTTATCTGGCATTTCTTATTGTGTAGGTATTTTTTAATTATTACTGGATAAAATCTAATCCAACGAATTGTTGTTTCTCTATTCCATGGCTCCTAGGGATATTTCAAACTTCTGGATGCACCTCATAATTCCGGGTTCATCTCATATTTCCGGGACCACCCTAGTTTAGAAGATTTGGTCTCCTCATCCACCACCACTAAAGATGCACCCACCATGTCACCGTCAGTCAGCACCCATGCGTACAACAACCCAAGTAGTAGTTGTGGGTATAATATTATTATAAATTTTATTGTTGTATTCTTTTTCTTTACGTATTGTGCTGTTGGTTCGACATCGAGGCAATTGGGTGGGGGGGAAGGAGGATTGTTCGTTGAGGGTGCTGAAGAGACCTAGCTTCGGCTAGGACTTAAATAGCCCTTGACTTACGAACCCCTTCACAAGGGAGATTTGGTTTAGGTGGACACTGATAAGACTCTAGCTCATGCTGGGTCTATAATAGTCTACCCAAACCGAACCACCTTGGAATTTTTGATTATTTGGTATCTGGACAACAGAAACCAAATAAACCAAGTTCTAACTGCATCGGGGTACGAGGTGGTTTATGCCGTTACCAGCCGTCCTAGAGGCGGTGGTGATAAACCCTCGAGGAGGCAAACTGTTAGGGCGGATAGGGGTCACGGTGGATTTTACATTTGGGGAAATTATCATATGAACCAAACAGTCTTTTGCTGCATTTTTCGTCGTTATTAGGAAAGTATACATTTTTATTTCTTTCCTACTTAATTAACTTAATCTTAGTTTACTCCACACCTTGCCGTTCAGTAAAATCGTGGGTCTTGAGGTAGAAGCTACCCAAGTACCACGAGGCAAGCGTGCGGGTTACCATTTAGCATTAGTTTAACTTAACTTACAAAAATTAAATAGTTTACATGTTAGACTATTTGGCCAAATATGTCAGGGGTTATTAAATTACAAAAATAATAATTTAATTTATAGCAATTAATTCCATATTCTTATGCAAAGCTAGTTAACTTTATCCATAGTTAAGTAAATATTATAAAAGCAATGTCTAGTTAGTAAGTATCTTCATTTTCTTTTGCTATAAACCATAAATAAGGTTTATATGAATAAATGCGAATACCAATCGCTTATCCCATAATAACTTTCGTGTGTCGTTCTCTCCAATTATTTCCAATTTTCAGTTGAATATGGGAATTACATGTGGAAGCGTTCTTCTTAAGGTTTACAGATTCCATAGTAAGAAAGCGCTCCCCACAATATGCTCGCTAAAAAAATTTAATCCACTAAACAAAAATAATAATTAGGTCTGAACTGGAGTAAGTTCTCCATTATCTAATAAAACAATATTTCCCTGTGATTTATTCCAGAGCATATGCATAGCCCTAGTACTCCTCTTCCCATTGGAGCAGATACTTTCTATATTCATTCTCCTTGGAACGGACTGGGAATACTGGAACGTCAACACCGCTGTTGACCTAACCTATTTTGTGTTCTACTTTGTGAACCGTCTGCTGCTTTTATATGTCGTTGTTAGTGACGGGATCCCACGAGCAATTCAGTTTGTCTTTCTCGGGACGGACGCAATAATCAATGTGAATATTGAAGTGAAAATGGTAACATCCCTTATTTCCTCTCCTAATCTTACTTACGATTATCAAGTTAAAATTAAAATAGTATGGGAAGTCTAACCGTTTTTTTTATTTGTTTCTATGCAGGGCAACATCACCAAATCATTTTTACTCACTGGAGGTATATGTTTTGGGATCGGGATGTCGGTATTTCCTGAAATTCTGGGTGACAAATGGAATCTGCTAAATATCATTATGAGAGGAGCAGAGGAGATCAACATCACCGCCTCAACAATTAATTTTACTGGGACCATTCAATCTAGTCTTGATGGTGGCTTAACATTCCGAGAAATATTTATTGGATTCCTCGAAACCAGCCAGTGCCTTAACTTCATCATCCAATTCATATCAAGAGGAGCATCGATCCTTATCCTAGTCAATGTTGCACAAAAGACTATTAACCCAATGCTGTTAAGTTCCTCTGAGAGGAACAATGGATTTAAAAATCAACTAAAAAGGTATAAAAGGTTTACCCAATTTACTAGACTATGGATCAGGGTCTATTTTTGGCTATTGTGGGCCTTTGATAAACTGTTCGAGTCATTCCCGGCTATGCAGTGGCTATTGGACCTGCCCATTGTTCGTTATCGTTTGGGCTTTATAGCCGTGTTAGTTTCATTTGGTTTCAAGAACTTGTCAAACAAATAATGTGAATATTGCAGCAACTTGCAACATACTTATATTGTATATAATGCATGATTATAATATTTTTTAATTGCACCACAAATGTACCAATAATTAAGACAATGAGTCAAGCTACCTTGCCATACTATTTAGCAAATTATATGTGAGCTCTCAGTTATAATGATAATTACCGGACTGGACTGTACTTATATCTTTGATTGTATTTAAAATTAGTTAATCTTATGTGAACATGGATACCTGTCGTTAATATTATATTCCTTGTTTCCCTCTGTTAGTATTTTCCGTTGATATTTAATTGCAAACGATTAGATGAGTTAAGCACCCTAATTTGTTCAGCCTTTGTTGATGAAGATAGTTGATAATTTTGTGATGATGATAAACAATATCCTCCATTCCATTTAATCATTCTCTTGTGGCGACGCAGATGGTCTGATGACGGATATTATATATATTATAAATACTTATGTAACTGCGCTGCCCTGGTATAAATAAATGTTTAAATAATTATGCTTGGAAAATGGAAGCCTGTACAATTTTATTTATTGACAAACGAGAGGAGCCTATCCCCTTGAAGGACAAAAACTGATCAATCATATTAATAGGATGTTGTCGCAACGCAGCACGCAACTCAAACATGGCTTTTGCAGCCCTTCTTTAATGTTTAACGCAACTTAATTAGGTATCTCTCCATCCTAATCATAACAGAGGCTTAATTCACTTCCCTAATACAAGCGCATGTGGGATTGCATGATAGAAAATTATTTAATTCTGTTAAGCACATTTATATTGAATGGAAACAGCGAAAGGTGTCAATGCGATCGAGCGGAAAGATGCTACTTTGCCCAGTTTTACTTTAAAATTATTGGCATTGGGCATTGGGCAGTATCAAATGTGAGCAAATACAGCGACGGCTATTAACTACATAAATATATAAATTAAGTAGGGAATAATATCTTACCTTCGATTAACTACCCGTCATTAAGTTTTGGCCAAAAATCCAGCCCGACGCCTGTAATCTCATGTCGTGGCATTGATAATATTATTTCCTGATGATGGAGGGGGACTGTGAGCCACTTTTTCACCATCATCATCCGCCAAAATACTTTCTGCGTGACAATGCTCAAAACTTCATATCGGTATGGTACTCATTTACTCCTTCTAGATGTTGACATGTCACTCGTATTAAATTTTCACCGAAACGCCACATCCCCCTCCAAACACTTTCACTTGGTGCCTTGCACTAAATAATTAATTTTAACATTGGAACAGTTACATAAACATGGATAGAAACTAAAAAAGAGAAAATATTCAATAATATCAAGTCAATTCGAATTATTAAGCTAACAATATGTTCAGAATATTGCTTGAATAAAACTTCACTCTGGTCCGTTGTAAGATCCCATGCCTCTTCACTTGCAGAACTTTGTCAAGATTATTCTCATTTTCATCAATGCAATGCAGACCAACCATACTGCAGGATGTAATGAGCACCAGAACTAGAATAACTGGTTTTGGCTGAAGATCATAGTTTGGTAGACATAGGATGGAGTTGGGATGTTATCATATTACGATAACATCCCAAGTCCATCCTTCAATTCAGTGAATTAGTTATCACATTATCATTTTCTTGAATCCACAAGGAGAGTAAACTTTTTTGAAAACCCAACCAATAAAATAAAATGGAATAGAATAAAGTTTGCGACGAAGTATCAACATCATAAGACGAAATTTGGAGATGCAAAGTCTGATTTCTAAATGAATAGAGGTTTCACGCTCCCGATGGCCCCAACGGAGGCTTACATATCTATATATATAATTCGGTAAGGAATAAGATAATGCGTTTTTTGTTTATGTTATGGTCTATGTCAGCTGTTGGGTGGTACATGTATTTTTGACAATGCTGTAGCATAAACTTACATGTATTTCTGACAATGC
>JAQIXQ010001209.1:0-16370 GCA_034700485.1 Pseudosinella alba
GGTCGATCTGATTATGCATAGATTCGACTCTGACTATAATCAGGTCGATCTGATTATGCATAGATTCGACTCTGACTGTTATCAGGTCGATCTGATTATGCGTAGATTCGACTCTGACTATAATCAGGTCGATCTGATTATGCATAGATTCGACTCTGACTATAATCAGGTCGATCTGATTATGCATAGATTCGACTCTGACTATAATCAGGTCGATCTGCTTATGCATAGATTCTTCTGACCATGCGAACACTATTTGTTTTATGCATACCGATCAGAAGATTCTTCTGAATATGCAAACAATATTTCTTCCATGCATACCAATCAGACGATTCTTTTGATCATGCAAACATTATTTAATTAATGCATACCTTCTCGGAGGCGACCTGCTTCATTTTTTATGTCCGTAGAGCAAATCGTCTCTTCTTTGAATACCGATGCGAAAATTCTTCGGACCATACAAACACGATTTTTTCTATGCATACCGATCAGAAGTTTCTTCTGACCATGCAAACAATATTTTTTTATGCATACCGATCAGAAGATTTTTTTGATCGTGCAAACTATATTTTATCTATGCATTCCAATCAGAAGATTCTTCTGATCATGCAAACAATATTTTTTCTATGCATACCGATCAGAAGATTCTTCTGGCCATGCAAACAATATTTTTTCTATGCATACCAATGAGAAGGTTCTTGTGACCATGCAAACATTATTTTTTCTATGCATACCGATCAGAAGATTCTACTGACCATGCAAACAATAATTGTCTATGCATACCGATCAGAAGATTCTTGTGACCATGCAAACAATATTTTTTCTATGCATACCAATCAGAAGATTTTTCTGACCATGCAAACAATATGTTTTCTATGCATACCAATCAGAAGATTCTTCTGACCATGCAAACAATATGTTTTCTATGCATACCAATCAGAAGATTCTTCTGACCATGCAAACAATATTTTTACTATGCATACCGAACAGAAGATTCTTCTGACCATGCAAACACGATTTTTGAATGAGGCGAATTATGATGGCGAATGAAGGCAAATGGAGAGTGGCGAATAATGGCGAATAGCGAATGGCAAATAAAGAATGGCGAATGGCAAATGGTGAATGGCGAATGGTAAATAATGGCGAATAGGCGAATGGAGAATGGTGAATGGCGAATGGCGAACAATGGCGAATAGGCGAATGGCGAATGGTGAATAATGGCGAATGGTGAATAATGGCGAATGGCGAATGGTGAATAATGGCGAATGGCAAATTGCGAACGGCGAATGGTGAATAATGGCGAGTGGCGAATTGCAAATGGCGAATCGCGAAGGGCGATTAATGGCGAATGGCGAATAATCGGAATGGAGAACAAATCTTTTAGGTTTATTTAAATTGAAATCTCTGTACACTTTTAAATGGGTTTTTTATGCTGTCCCTCGATACCCATCAGAAGATTCTTCTGACCATGCAAACAATATTTGTCTATGCATACCGATCAGAAGATTCTTCTGACCATGCAAACAATATTTTTTCTATGCATACCGATCAGAAAATTCTTCTGACCATGCAAACAATATTTTTTCTCACCACCCATCCGACGGTAGCCTCGACGCAGCAGCTAGAACTAATTCATACCTGAAGAATTATCAGTGAGAAGTTCATGACGCTCAAAATGAAATGCAACGACTTCATTCCCAAGAGGTAGTAAGCCTAGAACATTATTTTAGTTAATAGCATAGATAGTTTACTTTCCCTATATATCCAACATACAACCAATGAAAAATATTTATTTGCAGTTTAATCAAATGGAAACTCAGGCTTCACTAGAGGATCGTGAAATTCTGGAAAGACACATTTACCCATTCTCCTATGACACTTCCTTCCAACTACGGAAAGCTTTGGATGATCAGGATCAGACAGTGGATGAAGCGATTGAGATGCAGACAATGCCCGTTGTTAAGGATCATGACGAAGAGGATTGCGAGACGGACTATGGCTTCTATGGAGAGGGGGAAGAGGACGAGGAAATGGAGGACAGTGAAAGCGAGGTGGACCAAGATGGACACAACGACGAGCTGATCCTTTCCACAATGATTCACTCCATTGCCAATGATGGCCAGGGAAGCAACCGGAAAACTAAAACAATCTTCTCTGTGGATGCCCCTTTAGCCTCTGCTCAGGAAGACAGCGGCCCTGGGGTAAATGGAGATGGACTTGAACCCCATCATCATCAACAGCATTCTTACCCATCAATTAAAATGGTTTCTTCTTCCGCTTCTCGGGCTACGAAGGAAATCGAAGTGCTATACAGGAAGCAGGAGGAACCACGTCCTCGGTTTGAGGAAGCTGATGTGGACACTGAACTTGATGAGGATGGGACTCTCCAGGAAGAAAAGTGTTCAAGGATCCGAGCAGCAAGTGGATGTATCGAGATTTTACCTGAGTTAGAGGAAGAGTTCAGGCGCTGCTCGTCCATTGGAATGGAGAGGTCCAGGAAGTTTAGCTTGATCATGCTGAGATCAACGGAGGAAATTGGAAAGAAATTCGAGAAACCGTTGGAAATCAGTAACTTGACCCGGGCATCCTATGGCTTCAAGGTAAAATATGAAAGCTTAAATATAAAAGTACGAAAATGCCTCAAGCAATAATGGGAATCTGAGTCAACATATTTGCAACTTTAATTAAACAGGTTTGGTGCAACTCAAGTGCATATTCCCATTTGGACATCAACCCAAGCCTAGGTCTACTTCTGCCCGGTCGTCAGTTAACTGTCGAAATAAAGACGAGGGGTCCGCTGGAACATGAGATGAAGTGTGGCATGGACAAGAAGGACCGCATTGAAGTGAGAATCTTCAAAGCCTATACCGATGATCCTGTCCGGTTGCAGGCTAGTTACGAGGTAAATGAGGTATTTAATGATTACAATTCTTTAATGATTGTCTTGAACAAGACAAGCCAGGGTGATTGATTAGATTGGAAACTTTTAATTATACGCATTTTATGTTAATTTTTAGAAATTGCTAGAACAGCGCCCAGACTTAATTTCCACCCAGGTGGTGGACAAGCTAATACTATGGGACGCTGCTGACATTTCTGGTAGGTTGGAACTCTTCAAGTCCATAACTGACGAGGAGGAGCAGGCGGACCTGAAAGAAGAGCTGCATAATATTCTGCTTGGGGAGTTCCCATCCCAGACGATGACAATGATTCCATTATCAAGCCCCCCAACGGCAAAGGAGTCACTACTTCGTCAAATTAGGGAGCAAGTGAGAATCACTGACTTCAATATAAAGGAGTCCCTGAAAGCGATGGTCGAAATTCGTAATATTCAGCAAAGCATCTTCCTCATGCTCTTCCTGTGCTGTGCTGGATCCCTATTGCTTAGCAAAGCATTTCCCAAGGATTCGGGTCATCAAGTTCCCGTGGAACACCCTGCTGAGGCAGCTTCCTACTGGGCTTCATTTCTAAATATTATCGGGTTCAATTAATCTCTCCTGGAGCCTATGAAAATGTAAGAATGTACTGTCAACCAAATGTATCGACTGATTGAACTATTATGGCCAAGCTCTGAATAAATAAATGCTTTTTATTATAACTATCATCTAAATTCATTTTTCCAATAATTTCTAGAATATAATTTCATCTACTAACTCATAAGACTCGAGTATCTTCGATTCAAGTTTTAGTATTTAAAGAACATTGTGTTGTCTCAGTCTGCCCCGAAAATTTGACTTAAAATAGTAATTAATAGTAATTAAGATCTAGTTTTTTATAGAGTTATGCTACCTTACAATTATACAACGTTTGAAGCTATTTGACACGATCCATGGACACTCCTTTACTCCTGTAGAGCATCGTCTGGAAATCCAGAACAGTAATCATTTTCACAGTGACTGCGCGCCCAGCAACATCACCGCCTGACCCTAGCTATTTGCAATAAATAGCAATTTGGTCAAGCGATCATCACATACAGTCTGACAAGATGCAACTTAAATTACGAATACATAAAAATATTTAAAAATTACTCACCCCAATTAAGTAACGCACATAGCGCAAAGTATTATATAATTTGTAATAATAATTTTGTAACATTTTCCTCCAGTTGGATTGTAGTGGTCATCTCAATCTCATGTCATGTCATATTTTTCTCAGAATGGGAATGGGGGTGATCTCACTACCTACCACATACTCATGATGGCTGTTGTATGACTAATAATTAACTCTCATGAAACTCATCATCAACGAAGAAGATTCAGTTTAGATGATAATCCGGAAATCTTTCGGGCTTGATCCCAGTCAGTGTTTGATGAGCACTTCAAATATGAGGAATCTCCTCTTACTCATGATATGATCGTCAGTAGGTCAAATGTTCTCACGATGCACGATGGCAAACAAGTGAGATGGTGCGATATCAGTATCACAGCACAGCACTCTTTGTAATTACGAAGCAGCAGACGAGTTAAAATGATAGTTATTCCCAGCAGTGAAGCAGTCAAGGTCAATAACAAGAAAAGACCTGTGAGGATGATAAGCAGGGGCTTAAGTTAATAAATATGAATGGCTATTACGGTAGCGAGAGAAGAAGGACAGCTACAGGTTTAAGTTGCACATATTGCATTACCAGCATAGCATAGCATGACATAACAATAGATTATAATTTGTATAATAATTAGCGTTGCAAATTGTATCAACTAATTTTAATTGTAGGTCGATGTCGAGTAAGTTTGTCTTGTCTGTGACTGGTCAATTGGTCATAGTTATGCCACGTCTGTAAACAAATACAGGCCCAGACTGAAGTTTAATACATCCGTGTCTTATTGGACAAAAAAATTATTTCGCATATTAAAATTAGCATTTTTTGTTTAAAATATAAAATCGTCATATTTTTCACGAAAATCTTTGCAATACAAAAAACTACATTAACTGGAGCAGGAAATTTCTCACGGTTGCGAATAATAAATGTGTAAGTTGCCTTACTGGACACGATCTGGACACGACCAATACTCGTCGTAAAAGTTTTTTTGAGTATGGTTCCATATCTATATGCTAACTACGTTTATTTTTAGTTTTCGTTAATAAATATCAAAACTTTGCTAAATGTTGCAAAAACTGAAAAGTATAAAAATCATATTAAAATCTATTTTTCAGTATTCAGACAACTTTTTAGCTTTTGGGTAAATATAAATGATAAAAAGAGTAAGACAAACTAAAGAAATGCATAATAATATGTGGTTTATGATGAGCTGAATATTGAGGAATACCTTCAACATATAACAAAACAATGATAACATCTAGTTTGCTTGGTAGCTTGTTAGTTGCAGACCAATGACCAATCTGTATTTTATAAGTTTTTTTTGTTATTCTCCAATTCTTCATCATCTTATCTTTAATTCCCACAACAAATACAAGGAACATGCGAATTTAGTTAAGCTTACCTATTATTTATTACAAATTACAAAGCCAAAATAAATGCTTATGGGGCATTGTGAAACTTTTCAGATTTCAGATTTTCTATTTAATCAAAACACCTTAGCTAAATAGTATGATATATTCTTTCAATTAACTATTTTCAAAACTTATATCGAATACAATGAATCCATCAGAATATCATCATCATCATCACATCATACTACGAATGTGAATGAAAAATAATTTGAAGTCAACCATTCACAAAATCTTGCCGTAGAAAAATGTTCCACAAAATACAAGAAGACGGCCACTAAAGTTGAATTAGGTATATATTAAAATATCCTGGATTCAAATTTAATTCAAACCCAAACTTGTTTTTAACCAGAATGGAATGCAGTAGGTGGTATCTTGGTATGAGAAACGAAAATGCAAACAACCCAAGTCGTTCCACTTTGCTAAGCGCCACCATCATCATTTACCTAATCATACTCAAGCTAACTCTGACCCACCACCGACATCTCAAGAAAGATGAGCGAGCACCCAAGCATTTTTCTCACGGAAATGCTCCACTACCCTGGAACCTCCATAAATATAGCCAGCAACTCACAGTGTCAGTTTACCCGTGACATGGCTCACTGGTTACGTCATACTAATTTCGCTTTTATTACAACCTGAATTCGCACACATAAAAGAGTTGCAAATTTATCATGTTTTATTCTATACCAGAAGTCATTATGCAACTAATAATAGACTCCATGATATGATGGCAGTCCTCATGAATCGGCATCACCAACCCCCATGGATGGTGCTTCATGAACTTGGTACAGGCTCGCCACGGGTGATGATATGAAGATGACTCCATCGGCATTTTTGCATTTTACAGGAGTTATCCTCCTCTCCAGATTCTGATGTGATGCAATCCAGGTAAAGTGATATTTTTTTTGTAGGATTCTTCATTTTTCCACACACGGGGTAACAAAGACCAGCGCATTTTGCGTAGGTGGCTTATCATGTAAATCTTCCCCCCAAAAAGCTGAATCCAGGTTACTCCGCAGAATGAAATGAGGAAGAAACTTAGTCTTTGTTCAGATTTCATTGGGAATACAAGAGCGTAAAGTTGTTCCCATTTTTTTGTCATCCTTGCCAAAAATTTTGTTCCAATTTATTTTTATCGTGAATGGAAGTTTTGAACAAAAATGCTCAAATGGGACTAATAACTTGAAAAGTGCTCCGGCCCGATTCTACATTTTGGAAACCCATTTTGGCCCCAAAATTACAAGTTGGCAGATTGATTGATTGATTGATCTTGCCAAATGTTAGTTTTAATATTATGAACTTATTGAGATTTCTGTGGCTGGGAGGGGCACTTGGAGTGCTCCTCTCGGTATCCCTGCAAATTCCATTGATATCCGGCGAACCCGTGCCAAACCCAAAAGCGGAACCCGACCCTGGAAAAGTTCACTTCAAGTCCCCTCATACGAATTATGAATACGAAGTTGGAAATCAAGGTAATAATAACAAGACCCAAAACAAGAATAAGAATAATTATGATAACAGACGAGGTGATAATTATGATGATAACCTTGGACAAACTTGCATTGACGGTGCTGGTGACCGTGATCGTTACGACAATAATGACCGAAATGACAACTACCGACCAAACCAACCGAATAACAACGGAAAATATTCAGCTTCAAATAATATTTTGACCACTACGACAGCGGCCACAACAACGGCATCGACCAGTTTTAAGCCGAGACTGATGTATCCGGGATTTACGGCGCAAAATATGACGGAACCTTCGATCACTTCGACAAACAAGGGCAAGGGTAGTAATGATTTTTATCGAAAACGACGAAGTCGAAGGCATAATGGTGGTGCTGACGACTTTAACCACGGTAAAAATATTATACCTTTTTACTTGCATGACGCTCTGCATGACGAAGACCATTTAAAATGACAAGTATGAGTAACTTATTTTGGGCAATGGGAATAAAATAACTATTTTGATACTTTGAAAAAGGCGAAGAATCTCGCCGAATCAGCATTGCAATTCGGCCTGTAGCCGCCGCGTCTGAAAATACGGATGTGGTGGTGAAGGTGCGAAAATCCATTACCACCTCGTCTGAAGGAAGCGAGGAGCGGAACCGAAGGTCCAATAATCCCAGATCAAATGAAGTAATCGATGAGTTGGAGGAGATTGACGAGTTGGAACAGAGGAAGCGAGACTGCCGTGGACTCCCTTGGCCATTTGTCAACGCATTGAATGCAACAAATTGTCGCAATCTGGATGATGATGATGATAGTGGGGATTTCTCGCCGAGATTGATAAGTCGTGAAATCCGGAGTAGGGAGGACGAGGATGAAGATGACGCCACAATAGTCTTACCAAAGAAAACGAAAAGCAAGAAAGGGAAGAGGAGGGGAGGGAGGAGAAGGAAGTTTAGGGAGGATGAGGACTACGATGGAGACTACCCACTGGACCCCTTTCATCGTCAGTTACCCCAGGCAAGAACTTATCACGAGTATGCAATGATGCTCAGGGAGGTTGCTCCTCCAGACGGTGACTACCCACAACCGTATCAGGGCGGCCCCGTAACTTATGGGGATTGGCAAAGTAGGTATCCATACGGCGAACAACCTCGAAATCAAAATGGAGGTTGGGGATGGTCGACAACCCCTTCACCAGGATGGGGTACAACGCCGGGTTGGACAACCACAACCCCTGCCCCAGGTTGGGGTTGGAGTACCACCACAGCCAGTAGTACTACTACGGAAGAATACGGTTCCGGCCGTCAAGGGCACCAGTTGAAGCCTAGTTTTGGACAGCCCAGTCAACTTCAACAAGCTCCTGGGGGTCAAACAGTAAGTTTTGGACAGCCAAGTAACCCACAACAGCAACAACCAGCAGCACAGCCTCCTGCTGCGAGCTTTGGACAACCTGGGCAACAGAATCAGACTGCCCCAGTTCCAGCTAATCCTCAACAACAATCGGGCAGCAGTCGGCAAGGAAAAGCGTTGGAATTTGGCCAGCCATCCCAACAACAAGTACAAATTCCACCACCAACCCCACAAAAAGGTGCGCAGCAACCTGGGGGATACCTTCCCCCTGGATACTATAGCCCCTCTACGCAACAGCCACCCCCTTCGTGGGTACAGCAGCAACAAGTCATCCAACCAAATCCCACCGTTGTTCAAGTTTCCACTCAAAGGACTCCTGCTCCAGCTCCTATTCCACAGCAGCAGCAAGCCCCACAACCAATGAATCAAACGCAAATCATGGAAATGTACACCAGGTTGTTGGGCTTGTATAGGATGCTGATTAATGACACTTCTGCACCAGGTCAGGGTCAACCACAGCCTCAACCTCAGCAAATGGGCCCACCTCCATATCAACAACCAAATCCATGGCAGGTTCCTCCACCCCCACAACGATTTGATGGAGGAAGAGGTTTTGATGGATTCTACCCTGGGGAGATGATGCCTGGAATAGCTGACCCTGATCCATACATGTATGATCCATTGGATCAGCCTAAGCTTCTCCCTCGACCAATTTCCCCAGTTGCTCGGAGAAGGGAGTTGAGAAGAAGGCAAAATCGGAGAATGAACGCGGAAAGGAATGAACGGGAGGATGACTTTGAGCCGAGGGTGAGCTACATCAGCAACGAACCGACTGTCCTCCACGAGGTGACCAACAACGAGGAGTTCCTTCCAAGAAGGAGATACTTCAAAAGGAAGATTGATGATAAGGACTTGAGAAATGCCAGTGATAAGAAGAAAACGAAGAGTGGGCGAAAACGTTGGGGAAGTCCGTCCACGGATGATTATCTTGATGATTACGACGCTGGCGGTCTACCAAAACGATATAAGCACCCGGAAGTTCCAGATTATTATAGATATTTGAGTGGGACATACGATTACCGACCTCCAGTTTATGGGCCACCTCCTCCACCAGAAAGCTCAGGAGGATGGGGAACGCCAGCTCCCCCGCAAAACGGGTGGACGGAGACAACCACGCAAGGATGGGGATGGCCAGAGACGACCACGGCGGGATGGGGGTGGAAAGAGACAACAACAACGGAAAAGCCAGGCTGGGGATGGCCGGAAACGACAACGGCGGGTTGGGGGTGGAAGGAGACAACGACCACTGAGGACCCTACTACAACTACAACAACAACTACGACCACAACAACGCAATCTCCCCCACCGTCCGAGCAGGAAGGAGAAGAACAGACCACTGTCGATACAACTGAAGAAGCTGTCATTCCCATCCAACAATTGAATCCTCCCCCAGGGAGCAAAGAGTATCTTCAACAGCAATTCTTGCTTCTTCAACAGCAACTGATGGAACAGCTTCAAGCAAATGGAAGGTTGCCACCAGAATACCAGCAACAATTCCAACAACAACGACCACAAGCTCAACCACAGTATCCTGTCCTTCAACTTCCCAACTTTGGAACCCAAGGTCAACCCCAGTTCATCCAGCAGCCGTCAGTAGTCCCGCAGCAGATTTCCCAACAATCGCCCACACCCAAACAGGTTCAGCAGACTTCGCCAGGATTAACACAAAATGATCAGGTCGTTATTCAGGATATCGGGAGGAGGGATCAGGTCCCCACGAATCCACTTCCAACTTTTCGAGGACAAACCCAACCTTTAAGCCTTAGTCAAGGAAGGCAATCCACTGCAAGGCAGCTATTCAACGGAGAGGAAGTTGGTCGCTCCATCGTGTCAACAGCGACCTCCACTTCCGTTTCTGAATCAACTGGTTCAGAGGAAGAGAGACAGTCCTCCACAGAGACCCCCACCGGTGTGGGAGCAAACGCCAATGGTAACGGAAAGAGCAGCCAGAGTAGTCCTCCAGCCTCAGCGATTCAAACTCAGGGTGAAACAGTACAACAGGTTAGTCCCGATAACAACAACATGACGAAGTCATCATCACTCCCAGCAATAGCCACACAGAACAACGTTTATTCATCTAATAGTATCCCTGCTGTACGCCAACTGCGGTACTCACCCTCCTCCACGGGCGAGCCTCAAGTGAGGGGGGTCCCTTCATGGGGAAGCTGGGGTGGAAACTATTCCCCAACCTACAGCAAAGTTCAAAACGCGCAGGGCCAGGCCTACCGGGTACTCAAGAGGGTCAGTGAGTCCGGTAGCTTTGGGGAGGGAGGTCATGCGATGGGACTCGTGGAAACTAAGCTGGGGGAAGCTAAGAAGGTGGAGGGGGATGGGGATGAAGAAAATAGACCTAGTTTGGTTAGTAGGGTGGTTACATGACTAGTTATCTTCTTGGCAGGCTTCGCAGTCCTCGTTCTGGTGGGGGTAATAACATATTATTTAATAGTCAGAGGGGGATGTAGGAGAATGGGTGAGGAGGAGGGGGAGGAGGTAAGCGGTCGGCGTCGTGAAGCCAGTGACCTTACGATTAGTAGCTGTAGGGAAAATAATTATACAAATGGCAGGAGAGATTTTAGATATCGTTAACCGTGGGAGGTGGGATTCTAAATAATGGATGTTTTAAAATATAAAGTAGAGATATGAAATTATTTTAGTTATTAATGACTTGTAATGATATAAGAAATTAAAAGGGTATTATTCAGGGTCAGGGCAAATCTTTTGGGCTTCCTAAACTGTCTTCTTCTTTGGGGTATTATGATATTTTTCAGGGCTGGGGAAATAATTTATCTAGACTTAGACGTTAAATGGGGTACGCTAGTTTAAGCCAGGTTAATTTTTCAATGGGATAATGGGAATCTTTGTGTTCAGTCAGTGTTTAGCTCCTCCTTGTTTAAAGTCTGATGTAGTTAGTTAAGTGGGTTAGTAACACGAGTATAGTTAGCTAGTTAGTCTACAGTTAGAAGGACTTTCATTTTCAGGGCGGGGTCTCATCTTTCCATCTTGTGTTTTTCTGGGACTGGGTAACTGATTCTTCATGGGTCATTTTTTTTAGGAATTTAGGAGGATCATCTTCTACGATCTGCACTTCTTAATTGGGTAATTAGTAATTACATATAAGGGTCACAGAACTACTTGAAATGCAAAACTTGGTGGTGGGTACATCGATCTGTAATTGTTTTCGAAATATTTTTTTAAGTATTGTGATATTGTATGTAGATGATTAATGATTATGTACCTACATAGGTATTAATTATGTTTTGTACTTCATTGACTCATTGTCAGTTACATGAATTTTTTAACTAGGCAAATAAGTATAAAAATTGATGTTGATATATTTTCAAAAAGATTATGAGTATTTGATAATTCGTTTCGATTCAAATTGGTTGTTGGTTTTTATTAATTCTAAGGTACTAAAAAAATATGTACATTAATTTCAAAGCTGCCATGATTGTTATATTTTTGTAGTTTATAGGTTGTGCTTATGTATGAGCAATCGATTTAGTGGGTAATAAAATTTAAGCAGGCCTTAGCAGTATAATGTGATAATGTGATAATAATAATTAATGTTGAATTGTTAGTTTCTAAATTCTGTAATTCTGATACTTTTTTACTTGTAATAACTGGGCATGGGAAAAATTGGGGAAATAAAACAGTTTTAAAAAAGAACCGTTGAGTAAGGTTCGTTGAAACCACAGACTTCATATTTACTCTGTGGTTGAAATAATCATCAATCATGACTCCTGATTAGTGATTATCATATTATGATGTATGAAATTGTTTGATTGACAACAAAGAGCATTTACAGATACACAAATACTTACCTAAGGTAAGTTACCTTATCATATCATCAATATGAAAACCAAGGACAAGCCAAAAAATGCTAAAAAAAGGAACAAAGCCATGCATCGGCAAATGCACCCACGTCTTTGGGGCAACGTGAGACAGCGGCGTAGAGATGATGATGCGGCTTTTTGCACTTCAAACCAAGTGGCTGCGGACTGGCTCCTTTCACAACAAAAAAAGGAACGCAGAATCTGCACCACCATCTCTCCTATCTCGTCTCATACGATACCGCATTCAGCATTTATATACCAAAAAAAATCTGAACTGAACTCTCTTGTTTTTTGAGTTTTTCAATTCTTCTTCTGCGAGGTGAAGCTATTTAAATCTTGATTTAGTTTTTAATGACATTTAACGGTTTAATGACAGGTTAAAGTTTTGGACTTGGAACAGTGTCCGGCGATTGTCGGTTGTCGGTAAGATTGATATATTAACATTAACATTGACTGGACACTAGAGAAGACAAAACACTGAAAGGCAGTTTTTGTTTGCCGGAGAAACATTTTGCAGTTAATTGATCATTAAATTCAAGTTTTCTGAATTTCACAGTTAAAGTTACCAGATACCATTAAACCTTAATTAATCTTGACACTTGAGCAGTTCAAAGGTTCTGGAAGGGTTTGGTTGCGGAATTAGTGATTTTGGAGGAGTGTGCGGAACTTACCAAGCAAGGAAGAGGGACAATTAAGTAATTAATTAATCAAGCAGTTAGTTGGCATTTAAACAATGTCGACGTCTGCTCATCATTACGTGGTGACGGCACACAAGCCCACGGCTGTCACTGCATGTGCCACTGGTAAGCAATTAGTTAATTATGTTTTTCACTTTGATAGTATATTTTTAATTGGCAAGGGGTTGGATTAATAAATGTTCGTTGGCGTGCGGAGTTCATTGGTGGTGTCGTTTGGAAGTAGATTGGTTGGATTGATTGATTAATTTTAAATAATTTGCAGGCTTCTTCACCTCACCCAAGGACCTGAATTTGATCCTGGCAAAGAATACCCGGTTGGAGCTGTACCTGGTGACCCCGGAAGGGCTCAGACCATTGAAGGAGGTTGGGATTTACGGGAAAATTGCAGTGTTGAAGCTATTCCGACATCCTGTAAGTCGAGATATTTTGCATTCGTTAAATTCTATAACTCTGATTTTGATTACGTTATTTACGTTGAATTGAATTGGGTGCAATTTTATAAATTAACAAGTCATGCGTAGCGTATGTCATGTAATACTGCTTTTTCGATTTTGCTATTTTAACGGTACATATAATATAATGATAATTTTAATTATTTGTTCATTTAGGGGGATGAGAAGGACCGACTTTTTATCGTCACTTCTCGCTACAATGCCATGATTTTGGATTGCCAAGGCCAAGGGGAAAATTTGGACATTGTGACGGTGGCACATGGGAATGTGGGGGACAGGATTGGGAAGCCCTCTGAGACTGGGATAATCGGTGTCATAGATCCGGAGGCAAGGGTCATTGGTCTCAAGCTGTACGAAGGCCTCTTTAAGATTATACCGCTGGAGAAGAACAACTCTGAACTGAAGGCTTACAATATCAGGTATGCAGAGACAGATTTGAATGGACATATTTTGAACTTTATATCTTACGCCAGATAATCGCTTAATAACGGTTTTAACTTTAACTATGAATTTAGATTGGAAGATCAATTGATACAAGACATTGACTTTTTGTACGGATGTGCAAACCCCACAATCATATTAATCCATGAAGATGTTGGAGGTCGGCATGTTAGGGCGAAAGAGATCTCCCTCAAGGATAAGGACTTCACGAAAACCCCTTGGAAGCAGGAAAATGTGGAGAGTCACTCGTCTATGGTTATCCCGATCCCACAGCCACTTGGTGGAGCCGTCGTTATCGGGCAAGAGTCCATTTTGTACCATAACGGATCCAAGTTCCTTGCTGTCGCCCCTGCAGCTATGAAGGTAACTAAATTAAAATACCTACATACTTTTAACAAGTAAAACAATGTTGTTTATATTAATGAGAAGTCTAATAATTAACTTTTTTTGTATGCAGCAAAGCACAATCATGTGCTATGCCAGGGTGGATCCTGAAGGGAACAGGTATCTATTGGGAGATTTGATTGGCCATCTGTTTATGCTCTTTTTGGAAAGGGAGGAGGGGCCAGATGGGCCCGTCGTTAAAGATATCAAATTTGAAGTATTGGGTAAGTGTTGCTTGTCTTGACACATAATAATGCGGATAATAAATTCGAAATTAAAATGAAAAATTACATCCTGTTATTACTCCCTTTTAGGAAGTATCAGTACTCCGGAATGCCTAACATATCTTGACAATGGAGTGGTCTTTGTTGGCTCACGACTTGGAGATTCTCAGCTAATTCGGTTAAATACAGGACCGGATGATCAAGGAAGCTATGTGCACATAATGGAAACATTTACGAATTTGGCCCCTATCATAGATATGGTCGTAGTTGATATGGATAAGCAAGGCCAAGGACAGCTAATCACTTGTTCAGGTAGGGAATCATGTGTAAATAGAGCTTTGAAATTACGGATGGAAGAAAATTGAAGCGGTCAGCTAAAAATAGAATGTTCTATATATTTTTTGCAGGAGGCTACAAGGAAGGCTCATTGAGGATCATCAGAAATGGAATCGGAATTCAAGAGCATGCCACAATTGACCTGACTGGAATCAAAGGGCTATGGTCTTTGAAAGTTGGAGGAGACAGTGTGTACGATAATATGTTAGTTGTTTCCTGCATTGGGGATACTAGGTGAACTTTTAAAATATTATATGATTATATGTGATACATATTGTAAATAGTCAAGGCCATAGGCATAAAGTCAACATAAAGTTAAACGTGTAATTTTGGTTTGTGTTAGATTTTTGTATTTGTGCGGCGAGGAAGTCGAAGAAACCGATTTGGAGGGATTTCTGCAGGATAGCCAAACACTTTGGGCTTCAAATGTCAATAACGGTCAGGTCGTTCAAGTAATTTCTTCTGGCATAAGATTGGTGGATGCCTCGTCCAAATCCTTGTTGACGTAAGTTTATTTTCTGTGATGCACTGTCTCTTTATATTAGCATTTAAGTTAAGATTTGTAAAGCAATTTACTGAAGCAGCTCTAATCAAGTTTTGATATATTTACAATGGTTTGCAGTGAATGGAAAACTCCGTCAGGAAAGGGCATCAGTGTAGTAGCCGGAAACACTAACCAAATTGTGTGCGCTGCTGGTTCTGAACTTTATTATTTGGAAATAGGGAAAGGCTCGCTTAGTTTACTTGGGTAAGTTTCTCGTTCGTAACATTTGACGAGGTTCGTGGTGAATTATCTATATTGTTTTTTATAATATTGAAAAATATATTACTATTACAGGGACAAAATGATGGAAAATGAGGTCGCTTGTCTGGATATCACTCCACTTGGAGCTGGGAAAGCTCATTTTGTGGCAGTCGGCTTATGGACAGATGTGTCTGCTTTGATCCTCACTGTACCAAGTCTGGAGATTGCTACAAAGGAACCTATGCGAGGAGGTGAGGGAAAAAATTTATTGCATGGTTCATTCATCTGTTTGCCAATTGTATTATTATAATAATACTTGACTATTAACTTGACAGTGAAAGTATTCTAAATGATGTTTTTCATTTTGTACAGAAATAATTCCTCGGTCCATTTTGTTGGCGTCGTTTGATGACAACTGTTTCCTTATGTGCGCCCTCGGCGATGGATCGTTGTTCTACTTCTCCCTAAATCCGATTACTGGTGAACTCAGTGACACAAAGAGGGTCACACTTGGCACACAACCCACAGTTCTGAAGTTTTTCAAAAGCCAATCTACCGCCAGCGTTTTTGCTTGTTCGGACAGACCCACAGTGATTTACTGGTCGAATCACAAACTGGTGTTTTCTAATGTGAATTTAACCCGCAAACGACTAACATTGGCCACAAACGTGGCCATTTTAAAAATAATTAATAAATAAGTATGAAAGCGATGTATGAGCACTCCAATTCTTTCTGTAGCTTCATATTTTCATAGAAGAAGTAAATGTAAAAAAAAAAAAATTTTTCAATGCACCCGTCGAATAAAATGCACTCGGTGGGTGCATTTTAGATGTAGGATAGTATAAGAGCAACATAGCAACTTTTTTGAAAACTCGTATGGCCACAAATGTGGCCAATGTTAGTCATTTGCGTTGGCGATTTTATGTCAGTTGCGGGGGAGTTAA
>JAQIXQ010001210.1:0-16365 GCA_034700485.1 Pseudosinella alba
TGAAGGGAAGCTCATCATTATTTATATCCAGCCGCGGAGGAAGTTAACTTAGGTTTCAGGGCACCCTCTCAAATCCAATAACCTTTTGATATTATTGCAGTACGCACTCCATTTTCTTTCCATACGTTTCTCTGGATTGCTTTTTGTGAGATTGACAGCCAACCGCTAATGAATTACATTTCATGTCTTTCTCCTGGTCCTGATCCTTGCCCCTTAAATCAGCCTATATCAGACAATGGTAAACCTTTTTCAAAAAGAGATTCATATCATATCGTTGGTTTTATTTGAGAGAGATGTGATGCGATCATCGGTTCGATGATGATCAGAAAGAAGTTAGCCTATCGTTCCTTCCTCGATTTCCTCGATATAAAAAAGGCGGCGATGATTATATAATTGAGGGGGATGGATTAGATGATAGTGATGATTATGCAATATTATTTTGAGACGCATTCCTTGAAGCGGCTTAAACCGCAGCTTCAAGATATCTGACATCTCCGACGGACTAGATCCACACCGCCGCTCTATGAGACGAGATGAACACAAAAGGCTTGCTTGCAAAACAAAAGAATCGCTTTCCTCTGTAATAATATAAATGTACCGATAAAATAAAAAAGCCGAGTCAGGCACTACTCAAATCAAAGTCAGATTATAAAACTACCTATATCTTAAATATTTTTTGTGTATGAATTTATTTGTTACGATACCACTTCCAATGCTATATGATGAACTATCGCAATATGTGTACTGTGCACATTGCCATTCTCATGTCAAGTGACAACACATGCAATGACAATCTTTTAGATTCAGATACGAGATACGTTTAATAATAAGAATGGCAGCATTATAGTTTTATTACGCAAAGTTGTCAACTTGTCATACTGTTGACATCATTGACATCTACATTGAGTTCTGACTTATCTACATCTCCTTTCCCAAACTTCAAATAGAAGTATCTCAGAGTAAGAAATGAAAAAAAAAAACATTTATCTCATAAATATGGCTGATTAATAATATTTTGTGTTCTAAATATTTAATATACATAGTCCCAAAAATATAACAGATATTACGATAAGATTAGTTTCACACAGGAATGGGATGCTATATATGGCACAAAAGTTTATTTTCACACTGAAATATTTTTTTCAAGTTATGGATTCATCGGTTTTAGTATGCACAAATCCTTATGAATGTTTTAAATTGGTTTCTTTGAGTGAAAATCCCAAATCAGTCCAAATGCCATATTGCAAGATTGGCCGCAGGGAAAGGAAAAAGAGAATTAATCAATTGAAAATATATTTGCCCGAGTCTCATATTTTGAAAACTAAACGAAAAGTAAAGCTTGATTTAATTTTATATGAAGTAATAAGTAAGGAGCATATTTTATCATAGATTTTCAGGCAACTTTATCTGAAATATTTTCTCGCTGCACTTTCAAGTGCATGCTTTTTTCTCCTCCAGTTCCAAGAATTGAACTTTTTCATTTAAAAAATTTGCTGACGTGTTCTGGCCAGAGGTGTAAATTCTGTCTTCCAAAACCGTCTCTGTCATTGATGAAGCCAATAAAAGAAGCAATCAGAAAGATCACAAAGTGTGAGATATGAACTTCAATTGTAATCCACAATCAATAGAAGTGGCGATGAAGCGGAATGGTTAAAAGGATTTTGAGAGTCAAAGAATAATCGAAAATCAATACATTCATTTTACCCTTCTTTTTACTCAAATCCACAATGGTTTAACAGCAACTACGAAGCAAGGCATACCTCAAATTGACGTGGCATATCATATCATATCACAGTCGTCAATTAATTCATAGCAGCTTATATTTATATTGTAGTATCAAAGTGTATTGTTCGATAGCATTGATATCGAACAATACGAAATTGTTGATATCATATCAACAATTTAACAATGTTGCCAAAACTGGTGGATGTGTGAACTATGGATCAACAGGATGCTTTCTCTCAATGAAAGGAACACCTCCTGATGTCCGGAAAAAATGAAATAAATACTATTTAGAATGAAATTTGCACACCTACTTTGAAACAACAATTAGAGTTGGAATGCAATAATCCAAAAGTATACCATGCTTTAATAGATATGAGCTTTAATTCTGCAATAATCATAATATAATCATATTAATCATAGATAATCATAGATACACTTACTAATAATTTCTGGGATATGAAAACAACAGTAGCATCCAGATCGAGACTGGATAAGACATCTTTCAACTTCACAGAGAATCCTATACTGTGTCACACTCTGTGTGCCAAGAAAATTGAAGGGAAAGGATTGAAGTTACAGAGGTCCTGCAAGCGAAAGAAGGTGGCATTCAAGTCTCATTTGGTAAAGAAAAGACAACTGGATGATGGTAACAGTATCATAATCATCACTAAAATTCAACCCTTAACTAATGACAAATGACGATGTTTAAGATTACATTTACATACCAGCACCACAATATAAAGTTATGGATAGGCTAATTAAAAGTAATTTTACTGCGTAAGAGTGATATGCAATTTACATATTTCACAGTAATACAACTGGATTTATGGACAACTTTACATTTTACAATATATTGTCCAGTACGCCAATTTAAATCAAATCATTGGATCAGTTCGTTTATGCTTTTACTTTGACCTTGGACATGAGCATTGCGCATTATGGTAAGTATAAGTATAGTGTATATTATCTCGTAGCTCATATTATAATGCCGGTATAGATCGGGTAAGATATATATTTTTTACCTTGCTATGAAATGTAGGTTAGGTTTAGGTATGCATATAAGTACGTGCATGTTACAATTACAAACAAAAGTCACATGGACTGACTAAACCAAAAAACTCGTTTATGGAGAAACATTTTGTCCTACTTATGACTATTACTGGAGAAAAAATATATTTGCAAGCGAAACATAATATGGTAAATAAGCTTTCAAGAATTAAATCCTTCTTGCTAGTTAAAGGTCCTACACATACTACGACGTACCTACTATACCGCAATGCCTATAGCTGTGTGTTAGCCAGCTCTATACAAGCTCGAATTATATAAGTTCCATTATGATGAGAGAGTAGATGTTATCATAGTTATCAAATTGTGACATTCATCGTCAATATCATCATCAGCACAAAATAATTGAAAAATTCATTGTACTAGTACTGGCTAAGACATTGGCCATTATTAGCAAGCCGAAGTTGCCTATTTCTGACATAAAATACTCTTTGAATTGTGAAAATATTCATATCGAATCAACATGGGCGCTACCAAAGCAGTTGTCCAGTTGGGGAAGTTGTTCCCCAAAAATTCGGCCCTCTTCCTTTGTGACATGCAAGAGAAGTTCCGACCATCTATTCAGCACTTTAACGAAATCGTCTTTAACTCTAATCGGCTGCTCCAGGCTGCACGAATCCTTCAAATGCCTGTGGTCTGCACAGAACAATATCCGAAGGGTAAACTATTATGCTTACAATTAATTATAATTAAGATATGACAAATGAATCAATCTTCTATGGACATGAAAGATTAAGCAGATCAGCTTTATTGAGTATGATTACATTCATATTAGATGGATCTATTTTTTAAGGTTTGGGCAGCACGGTTCCAGAACTTAAAATAGCCGAGGCCGGTGTAAAGGCATTCGACAAGACTTTATTTTCCATGTGCTTGGATCCAGTCCTGCAGGATTTGAAAACGAAGCCGGACATTAACTCCATTTTATTATGTGGGATAGAAGCCCATGTTTGTATCCAGCAGACTGCCCTAGACTTGAAGTCTCATGGCTATCAAGTCTTCGTTATTGTTGATGGCTGCAGTTCAAGGGGCCTTGTCGAAAGGTACACCAAAATGATTTAGTTAAAAGTATTTTATTTAGGATTTTCTAATTTCATGCAGATTTCGTAATATCGTTTCTTATTCTATGATGATCCGCAGAAAATATGCATACAGCTTTCTAAAACAAGCAGGATGTTGGCTGACGACAACGGAAAGTGCAATATTAGCTTTGGCAGGGGGCTCCCATCACCCGCAATTCAAACAGATTCAAGCAATAATCAAAGAGGAAGGACCTGACAATGGATTAATTTCAAAAATGTAATTTCATTGATTTATTGCATTGTTGTAATTGTATAAAGATTGAAAAGGCACATAGTTGATTGTATATGGTATGTAATAAACACTCGTATAATATGATTGTTAGAGAAATATCAGAAATATAAAAGTATCACACTCAAATTACTTTGTTCCTTAAAGTAGATTCAGTCCTGTCAATTACAATGAGTACAAAGAAGGTAATACGTATAGAAATACATATAACTAAATGTAAGCGTAAGTGCCTAATAATAATATCAGAAATCAGAATTCATAAATGCAATAATAGTTTATAAATTCAAAAATAAATGCATAATTCTGAACTATGTACAACAATAAAAGTAAATTCTGCATTATTTTTTCATAAAAGAATGTAAAAAAGTACAACAAAAATTCTATACTATCAGATCGAACATAATTATTTATGTTTTAGCTGCAAATAATTTTCTATTTCTACATATAAATCATTAATTAATTTCGTCAAGTTTCACTTTCTCTCGTTTCTCCAGCTAAATGTAAATGAACAAGATTCAAATTATTTTCGAATACTTAGTGGGCAGACCATTAATAAGTACGTTTGGATTGTTTCAATGTAATGGGGACTGTCCCTTTTACTCTGTTCGCCTTTTTGCCCTTCGAGTCCGAGTTTTCTTTCTGGCCATGTTAAAACATTTGGCAAAGACTGAATCGGGGATCTTCCTACCTAGAAGAGCAGGAACAACGTTACTCCTTGGTAATAATGCTTCAATCGGATTTCTAGCAAAGAAGTTGTTTTTCTTGTCCTTTGTTACACGGGGAAGATCAATTTTCTTGACTGGTTTGGTTTTCGAACCGGAAGTATCTTGCGTTTTGCTGGTAACATTTGGCTTGCCTTTAGTTTTCTTGATTTTGTTCTTTGGTTTTTTTGAAATCGTCTTGCTACTTGGCGTTTTCTTGGGTTTGCGTTTTGGGCTCGGAGTCGGAATGGGACTGGTTGCCCTTTCAGTTTCCGCGTCTGAGTCAACCACCTGGGGCGGACATGGAGTCATTCCACTCTGGATTTGAGCTGAAGCACTAGTACTAGGGATTGGGGAGGGGGTTCGAGCTGCGGTAATAGTACTGGAGACTGGAGAGGGGGTTTGAGCTGAGGTACTAGTAATGGCGATTGGAGCGCAAGGACAAGGTTCCCTTACAATAGCTGATGAAGATGATTGAGTTGCTGTCGTTGATGTTGGTTCGGACGGCTCCATAATTGATGCAGGTGCAGGTGCAGGTACGTCCTCATTGCCCCGAGAAAACGCCTCCATTTGTTCCTGGTTTGTGTCAGCCGATGCAGAAACTGGAGGCGTGGAATATTCATCCAGGGAAAATATTTCCTCCAAAAAAGAATCCACTTCAATCATCATCCTGGAATAGTTCTGGTCCTGGCTGGATTCATGTTGATGTCCTTTGGTATTATTAATAGTACCGGTTGATGTTAATGTTGATACGGGCATTGAAGGCATGACTGCATCTGGCACAGTGACATCCATTGCCGGCATCATTTCCAGTTCCAACGAGTTAGCGGAGGCATTGGGAGTGGGTTCCACGGACCGTGAAGAAGTCGCCATATCCGCCTCAGCTTCATTTTCATGACATGGTTGCTCCTCCATTTTAATAGTAGTTGCCCCCTCCTGTCCATTGCCAAATGAATCGACTCCCGCAGCAGTGTCCATGGCGGGAGCTGGCATTATTTCCTCCTCTGAGATATCAGCCTCGGTTTTGATGATAACCCTGCCATCCGAGACGGTTGTTGTGATGTACCGTGTCATGGTGGGTGAAGTACCCCCTATTGCTCCAAACATCTTTATCAGCTTGCCCCTATAAAGCAGACAATATAAGAGAGTTAGACCCGGCCAGTAATAATTTTTTTATATTAAATAATTATTCTAGGACGAAATTAAAAATAACGACGTTTTTAAGCTTGACCCTTACCAAACCTCGTAATTTCTTAATTAATTTCAGATCACGACTCCGAGTCCAGTCCCGGCTTCAAATTTTCTGGGATATTGGAGACCAAATTGTCGGGAGGAAATATTCGCTCAAATTGACTATAGATTCTTTACTGACAACTTGAATGTAGTTTGATTCCGCTTCCTTCCAGTTCCATTCCAATTTCCAACTATGATCTGTCAAACAAAAAACACCCTTTATTAAATCCAAGTGAGAACGACCTCAGCTCCAGCCAAGCTCCGGATCATCAAGTGAAGTCTTTGAACTTGTACTAAATAAGGGATATGCATGGATGGGTGGGTGCATATATTGCATAGAAACAAAGGACCCCATTGTTTTAAAAAATGCAGCCCCAGCCCCCAATCAACCCTTCATCCAAATTTCCCAGGAAAGGGACTGAATGTAAGTCGGACTTCTGAACAGAATAGAATTTAGCTCGACCGTATCCGACTCCCGCCTGGTAGTGTGTTAGTGTCTAGTCGAGTCTTATATTTTCCTTTTCAAATAAAAAAGGTTCATTGTCCAGTCCAGAATTCTTTGTTACCTTTTTTTAACATTCGATTCCTTACTGAATGAAATATCTCATGCTACTTACATACCACAAACAAACCTACTAATAGTCTAATTACTAGCATGTGAAAATAAATTAAAAAATTTCATAAATGACCAATGATAATAATTATTAGTTATCATTCTGTCAGCATATTCTCATATTAATTACTTTAGGATAAATAACAACTTGATAATGATAATAATGTACCACATAGAATAGCTTACCTAATTTTAACTATTTTTTTACCGGGATCACTGAATTAAAACCCCTTTTATTATATAATAAATAATAACGCACATGTCATTGTATTGTTCCTTCCCCCCACGCACATGTACGTAGATACGATCATCACTGTAAAATACTATTTGTAGATACGGCTGGTCTAAATTTTGAAATAATCAGTCTTTTCTAATCAAGATCCATCTATTTCCGTCGGGGGACAGGAGTCATCCACATGAGTTCATGTCACAAATAAAAATTAATTAATTGTCGGAAAAAAAATGTAATCGTCATCGTTAATGCATTTACCTAAAATACAAAAATTAAACTAAAGTCGTAAAGTAAAATTGCTTACTACTGCCTCTTACGGAAAGCATAATAATGCACACCAAACGCAAATGCACACAAACCTCTACAATTCTACACTTTTGGATGAAATATGAACAAGAGTTTACCTTTTCGTTTTCCCATTTTCCCATGATCACATACATGTATGTATAGTAATTGTAATGTAGATTGTAGATACTCATGCATGCCCATGCCCATCCACACTACGCCACTATTTCCTTTTTTCAATTATTTTCAGCTGATGCTGGCCATCATAATATCTCTTGGCCTTGGAAAATTGTCTGGAAAATCTCTTCTTTTCAATTTTAAATTCCATTCAGTTCAGTTAACTAACTTTAATTAAGTGTGATATAAACAAACAGCTAGTTTATCCAAACAGAGAGAGTGGAGGGAGTAAATTGAACAGGAATTCAGGAAATTGAAGGGAATTCCAATGTCAGATTAAACGTAAAGTAAAGTGAAAGTTTCTCATAAAATTGAATGTCAGTATTTCAGTGAGTATTTTCATGACTTAACTAATTGTTGGAAACAATTAAGACAGAGATATCGGATCGCTCACACAAGCTAATAGTGACCAAAGTTAATCATTTCTTCTAAACAAGCTGAAATAGTCCGTGTAAGTGTGAGAGTTGGCTAGATCTAGATAAGCGTACCCAACAAATCCGGAATCCAAGATGGTTTGCGAAAAGTGTGAAAAGAAACTGGGGAAAGTGATCACCCCCGACGTGTGGAAGTCCGGGGCAAGGAACACGACCGAGGGGGGAGGAAGAAAGGTATTTAAACTAAATAAGCAATTAGGGAATTACATAAATTAATTATGCAAATAAATAACATCCAACAATCCAATCATGAAAATTGAAAAGTAAACATTGCATTAATTATGTTAAATGTTAATTTTTGAAAATAAGATTTATAATAATGGCCCTATTTAATCTAATTGTACTTATGTAAATTGATAAATGTTTTAAAAACTTTAATTACAATGAATCTTTCAGGTCGGGGAAAATAAATTGCTAACTGCGAAGAAGTCCCGATTTAACCCATATCAGAAGACGTTTGAGCAATGTCGGATATGTAAACAGAAGGTCCATCAGGTCGGCTCCCACTACTGCCAGCCATGTGCATATAGTAAAGGTACATTTATCAATAATTATCAGTAATTATAGTAAAATGATTTTGTTTTCAATTCAAATTGATCCATTCATTGACTGTTTATGTTTCACAATGGTCTCAACAACGTCATTATGGTTCACGGGAAGGTAGTCAATTTTATGTCTTGTTTTGTTTTTCTCTGACCTATTTTTAGGGATTTGTGCCATGTGTGGGAAGAAGCTTATGGAGACCAAGAACTACAAGCAGTCGAGTACGTGAGGGAGGCGTTCAAAACAAATTATTTTATATAATAATGATACATTTGTAATATAGTTAATTAGTTTACGCAACCGGGAGGGGGAGAGGGGAAATCAAAACAAAAAATCCGATGTACAAAAATAGCCGATGATGAATTGATGAACATGAAAGGAGGGGGATTGGAATGTTTGGAAGATTTTTTGGAAGCTCATCTCTGGACTCTGGACGTATCACGTATATTCCTGGAGGGATGGGGGAACTAATGAAGAAATAATGCTTCGGCTTCAGCCAAGCCAAGAAATGCTGTTATTAAAAAACAAGAACAGAAATAGATACATTTTATTATTTTAATACAAAAAGCAGCGTTTATAATAATTTTTCTAACCTTGGGCAAGAGTTCATACATGTTGGTTGGCCGGATCGAAAGTTCGCAGTTTTATATTAATTCGATAATTAATTATTATAATGATAGAGATAGATATAGTTTATAGATAGATTATGTACTTAAACCCTTTTTGTGTTTCGATTTATCTCACATTTTGTTCAAAAACTTATTAGCCTGAGAGGAATAAGCATAAAACTGAGCACAGGATGTTCGAAAGAAATATGGGCTTAGCAAGTCGCCAAACTGTATTAATATAAGAACAGCATTAATATGATAGGCGATAGTAATTACTGGCTAAGACCTGTCAGGACTATTGATTAACCGGTTAATGCCTAATCATGACCTCATGAGGTTATAACGATATGAGAAATGAAATATCTTGAATATGTGCCCAGTCCAGATTTGTGAAAGATTTGTGAAAGCTCCATGAACTAGGCGAATTATGCTATGGCCCTATCCAGTATGCGCATGATTGGGGTTAAAAATGCTTATAATGAATTCAGTTAGAGAGTGATTATGATTCGGAAAGCTAAATGTTTTCTTTTATTACTGATTTTTTTCTTTAGATTTAGATTAGACTTGGATTTAAATAGTTTTGGTTCTGAACATGTTGTTTCGTGTTTTATCATCTTGTTAGTTAGTTTTCTCTTTATACTGTAGACAATATATCTAGAAGTATTGATTATCTCTTCAACGATTTGCGACTTAATTTTACAGGAAAAATATATTATGGTTTTTACGTATAGATAGGTACATATACTATTACCGTTACAATGTATCTACGCATATACTTATATACCCTGTTTTTAATAAACATTTTACCATGTTATCAATATATTCTCTGCAGACTTGAGTGTGAGAATTAAACATTTTGTAGAAACATTACTAGTTGTATACATTTGTTATTATCAATATTTTGTGTAATTGGATCCCTCATGATGACAAACTTATTTTTAGACTAAATAACTTTTATACGCCTTTGCCTGTTAGAGTGGATTGGATGTAGTTTGCTGAAAGAATTGGTTTACAAATTATTATCCATCATGTCGTCATCAGTTCCACCGGCTTGCCTGTTAGCAGCATTTCTAGACCCATGTTCAGCTTCGTCTGCAATAAGGGCCGAAAATTTTCTGAGGATCAATGAGGTGGCTTGCTTCGCTTCCCTTACCACCAGGCAATCACGCGTTTGGAGCATGGAGCAGGAAGTGTGATACCGATACAACCTTGTCCTTTCCAAAAGATTAAATGGTTCCCGAAAAGATGCCCTTTCCTGATCCGTGGCCCTTGACAAAATTGTGCAAACAAAGTTTTCGATTTGTGTGGTAACATCTTCCAGACTACTTGGGAATGCTGCCGACTCATTGCCACATCGTCTAAACCTCCAGGAAGGGACCTCATCCTCCGATTGTTCGTCTGGCTGAATATCTCCATTAGTTTGGGTTAGTTGTCTGTCGATTGTGACGAGATGGAAGTGGGTGGCCAGATAGATTCCCGTTTTATAGACCTGTTTGATAACCTCAGCCTCGCTCAAATTGTCCAATTGGGGCGATGCGGGAAGTGAGTCTAACGTTATTCCATTGCACTCTGGCAAACTCTGTTTTTTAAACAAAATGTGTACCTGATTATAATTTACTTTCACCTGACTAGTGAATGGTAGCTAAATAAAAAATGTACTTACCGGATCCGCTGCCTCCAATATGTCCAGTTTACGGAGCACCAACTCCAGCGAAGTAGCTATGGATTGATAAAAATTTAATCGAGAAGGCGGTGGTGGAGATTCCGTCGAGACTTGAGAGTTTCCGTTACTTGCTCCCGGACCAATTTCACATGGATTTGCGATCCTGGCAAAGAATGGGAAATTTTTTACTTTCGTTTGAGTCACTGTTCCGGCTACGCTAGTAGGTCTGCAGTCACCCCAGCCCACTAGACTTGTGCAGATACCTGTTTAGAAAAATTAGGCCAAAGTTAGAGAAGATAATTATGGTTCCCACAATTAGTTCTATAACATATAAGCTTATTCTTACTGAAACAAACAGCAAAAAGTTGGAAACTATGAACCATGTCGAAAATATTTTATTTGATACTAATCAACTGCCACTTGTAAGTTATATAAGCTCCTTTACGGTATGTATGAAGTTGTATATGAAGTCTTGAAGAGAAGCAGTAACGTATAAAAACTACCAAAAATAGCGTCTGCAAGTTTCCTTTAAGCTCTGAATTTTATGTCACTTCAGGACCAACCGACAAGAGTGAATTGAAGAGAAAGTCAAACATGAAGCCGTATTTATACTGGTTTCCATCCTGGAGCTTGGTGCCCCTCTTCCTCTTTCGGCTTTCCCTATTGCAAAACGGGATTTTTTTTGCGCTTTCTCCCACTCCATATTGCAACAGCTCATTTTCCAGTCTACCTGTTAGGATGGGGTGGTGTAACCTGCGACAGAAAGAAGGACAATGATAGCGTGTGTACTTTCACCATTAAAGTTTCGACTTGGACGTGGGGTGACGAAGCCGATGGGTCTCGAATTTCATTTAAATTTAGGATGGCTTATTATAGTTGTAAATTAGTGGGGGAGTAATAATAGGTAAAATCAAATCACCCCGTGGGAAGCAAAATCCAGACAAATCAAACATCAGCAATTTTAATCTATTTTCCCCGGCTTGGTAGGCAATTTTGCAATTAACCTTTCCTAGTAGGTAATATAATTTTTGTTATGCCAAAGACCAATCAAATGGGTTGTGCAAGACAGTGTGTCATAAAGTCAAGCATTTCTTTGAATTTAAGAGTGATCATGGTTAAACCTTCTACTTGTTTAGGTGATGGTGATGCTAATTGTGATTGTAGAAGTTTCATGACTGGATGTACGGTACCATTTTGTATGAACTCTAGATCAGAAACTTTCTTCCAAAAATTGTGAACATGATATCCTTGATACTAACAGCAAGCGTCAACTAAATTATAGAGTATGCAATGGTAATTTTTTGTCACTTATTATTTGATAACACTGTTACATCCATCATTATTCCGTGAAAGTTCCTATCTATATATATTTCCTTTCATCACCCACGATTTCGAAATGCCGGTGTCCGGTGTCTTGACTGGCATAAGTATATTTAAACGCGCTTTTTTAGGCTTCAGAGATGATTGTTCCCCAGAAGAGGAAATTTCAGCAGTGGTACTTGGTACAGGGATATGTGTGGGAGCAGGATCTCTGAAAATATGTACATTCATTTCTTAAGTATGGTTGTTCCGATTGCGACATCCACATTCTCCTACCAGCAGTCATATCTGCAAATAAACTAATGAAAGTTGCACAGCCCCAATCCACGTGTAGTTCCATTAGGCACGTCTTACAAAACTGCAATATTTATGTAAGATGTCTGCTGGAGCAATATTTATGCTACACAACGGGCCTACAACATCTCAATTGATGAAGCTTCTGGAGTTGGGGTATCCGGAGAATTTGCTCGGACAATATCGTAGGAACATGAATCTGATCAGATCAGGTCAACGATAACGATGCTTAATTAGACTATTTTTTTTATACAAATTAGTATTTCCTAATTCTATATTCCTAACTTAACAATAAATGCGAATGATATAATTTATTACATTATGAATGAAGAAGATAAATGTAGGCCAACTAGTTATAGGTATGCATATCAGCACCTCGTTATTCGCTAATTTCGAAATTCCATTGCGAAATTAATTGAATTTCGCTAGCCTTATTGTAATTGTGAAAGTTATAACGCAATCTTTAACTCACTGGCAATTTGAAACAGATCCGGATGGCGAAAGATAGAAATCTACGGTTGCCTAATTGCTAGCAATCTAACAGACATCAATTAAATTTTTTGATTTAATGGAATGTCTGTCTGCACAAACCAGACTATGGCTCGTCTCGCCAAACGAGACATTACTTTCAACTGCCAGTTCTGTTCTGGACAGACAAAAGCACTAATTATCTTTTAATTTTACATGATTTTTTAATATGAGAAATATATATTATTCCCTTTTACTAACTGTGCCTGTTCCACCCTCCAACAACCAAGTCAGTACATGAAAAAATGAGCGTGGAAATAAATTAGCCTATCCAATTTTTCATATCGTTGCTTTCACTTGGAAGAATATTATCCCATAAACTTCCGGAACAAGTATAAACTGAAACTTGCCAATTCATGCACTGACTTGGTTTATTTATATACGATTTTTCTTGCTCTTATATTCCTTTAACGTTCAATTAGTATTTAATGAATTGCGACAAATGAAGCTTAAGCGGACACGACGCTCCATCGATTGGAATAATTGCCATTATCAGATTCATTTAATAATGGCAACATTATTAAATGGCCCTTTTTAAATTAATTACGAGGATGCCTTTTACTTTTAACGCACATTCGCAGCGAAGATGTTATTATTTATAATTGCCCCACGTACATTACATTACCCAAGAAAGTAGTTGAGTCCCAGGATATTTTTGTCCCAATTTCAATAGAAAAACAGTGAAGGCTATAACAGGATATTGATACTGACAGACATATTTTTAGTACATAGGAATAAGTTTAGAATTAGAAGTTTAGTATAGAAGTTACTATACTATGGACGTTACTAACACTGACTTGCTATACCAGTCAGTGTTATGTGCTATGTTAACTTTTATTCCTTACTTCTCACTTTCTCTGAATTGCAAACATATAGGTACATGATATGCTTCTCCAGATACTCCAGATTCCACATCGCCCCTAAATAGGAAATAGCTAGTTTTCAACTTCATTAGAGCAGCACGTATATTTTCACTTTCTCTGCTATTTCAAATCTTCCAGTTAACTGCTAAAATACTTTTCTAGGTTGGGAAAAGCCACGTGAATATAACGTGCTTTTCATAGTGTTTTTCTGATTTCTAATAAACAAGCATATCTGCTATTTCACACCTAATCAAATTGCTTTATTCTGATATCTCATCAACTCATAGCATTGCAAGTACTTATGTTAGGAGAAGGCTAATTCAATGCATAAGACAGAAAAGCATAAAAAAGTTGAAGTCAGCATTCGTCCAAATTTAATACGAATTAGTGACTATAAAGCAAAGATAAGGAATTTATTGTTAATTAATCTGAATCTCAAACTAGACTGAACTTCTCTAGCACCAGCAAGGAATTTGACGAGATCTAGGCTATTATTACCAGTGATAAAAAGAAAGTTGGCGAAAATACCGTTTCCCTTGTTGCCTGTTTGGGGACTGGAACGAAACATCCACGTAATATGTTTCTAGAATTATCGCGCAATTCTCTGAAAGCATGGAAAACATTGCATAAGAATGTTTGATGAGAATGATGTTGATGTATCTACATCTCTAATTTTATAATATAAACATAATATCGGGTTCCTTCAACCAGGGAAGTCCCGTTTCTGCTTCATATTTTATTGTTGACTCTGTCTCTCCGACTATCACCGCCGCATTAGCTACATCAAGACTAATAATAATAATGAGTGAAAGTGTCGACATTGATTGCGCAAATCTCTTCATTAAAATGATCTATAATGACTATGTAAAAATAGCGCCAAGGTCAGAAGCTTGCTTATTTAATATTTCAAATCGCTTCAAATGCCTTAGGCTTAAAGTCCCGTGCAGTTTAATTAAATATCTAGGTAGCTTAACTTGCGATAAAGTATACCCTTCCACATCATGTTTATTGAATTATGTAATATAAATATAATTAATCTTTCCCGTTTTTTATTCTTATTGCCCATTAAAATAATTTGCGATCATGAAGCATAGTTATATAATTATGAATTTTTTACACGTTTACTTCAACATAGAAAATGTTTATAAACTCGTTCATTCATTGGTTTAATCTTACCCTGACATTACCTAATTTACTTGGAATGTCGCTTTCTCTTTCTTTCCTGCTTATACGGATCGTTTCATATGTACTCGGAAATCCGGCACGCACGTTTCTGAAATGACCCCTTCTTCCAATGAAGCTTGCTTCCTTTCTAGTCTTGCAATTTCGGTTTGAGCTGGCATATTTCAATGGTAGCCATTAATAAGGACAACGGAAACTATCTACATTGAAGACTCAATTAATAAGCACGAGGTAGGTACACATGTTTGAAATTGAATTTGCTCCACAACATACATAGGAGTACTTGTGTAGTTTTCAAATAATTACTTTTTAATTGGAAATGAAAGAACTCTTCCCACCGATGGATATAGAGCAATGCACTCGATGTAGCGCTCGTGGCTTTCTCCTATTTATAACAACTTTGGCCCCAAATTGCTTTAATAGTTCTGTGACATTGATTTTTCTGTTTGCGGGCGCTATATATATCTTTATATATTTACCAGAGAATATCAAAGCATGTCTTTGTATTATCTAATAATAAACACCAACACATAGTAAGTTATTTTTGTCTAAAATATGTCATTGCACGAATGTAAGATTTCCATTTTTAGTTTAATATTTTCATAACACGAGCTATGGATCAAAATATGTATCATAATATCAGTTAAAGTTCAAAGAGAGGTGAACAACTTTCACTCTTTGAGTTGTTAGGTTCGTTTATGTACAACTAATTACTAGCTACTGTATTATAGTAAAACAAACTAAATAATATTGGTTTTATTAATACATTTCATTAATACAACCGCTGACGCAAGTCCCTGTTGTGATGTCATGCACTTGAATTCATTCTTGTCTCATCCCTTAATTGAAGGCATAGTCATGCCTTGGTTTGTAGATCAAACTCGCGCATAAGTATATTTATAGACATTTATGGACTCACTTAAATATGTAAGCTGTAACTCTGTGCAAGTAAATACGCAGGTACCTATGCATGAAAAATCTAGTTGCTATCCATTGAAGAAGCTTCATCTTCGTATTTTCATATGTACGTACTTGGTTCTTTCCTTCTTTTCTTTCATCATCAAAACAGCAGAATTACTATTATTACTAGATACATTTACTTTGTATCGTCATAAACAAAATGTATCAATCCATAATCATTGAAATATCTTTCCAGAATGTCAATGGGGATGTAATAAGGCATAGATTTTGCAAGTTCTGTGAAAGGATTGCAAAATCAGAAAATACGACAAGTCTTTGCCGATTGGGATGAGACTGGCTTCAAATACTCGCTGGATAACATCCTCCCGTTCATACCCACTAATCCCTGTATCGAGGAACGAACGTGAGCTGCATGAACTCATCGTGATTATTTATGCCATTGGAATTGGATGCTGTCGCAATATCTGCCGACATGGAGAAGTGTATTACCCTTTATTCATGAGCATGAACTGGAATAGTAATTAATATGGTACAGCAATAGCAATAATATCCGTGATCAGCCCACTCGCTTGCTTATGATTTTGGCATTTGAAATAAACGAATCGATTTAGAAACTTTGCTCCGTGAAAGTCCGTACATTTCTGTATGGCGAAATCTTTACTTTGAC
>JAQIXQ010001211.1:0-16361 GCA_034700485.1 Pseudosinella alba
GGTCGCCTTTGTGTTGAGGTCGTGTCCCAAAGTGAAGTTCAACTTGTGAGCGATGGTGAGTAGGGCACATGGATGGCACGCCAAAGTACAACCTACATATTTGGATAGGATCGCCTTTATAACTATAATCACTCAAGTGGATGGGCACGTAAACGTAAAAATAGGCTTTTTGCATGTTGCCATGTAAGCTTAGCCAATATTTTGTGAGTTGGTCTGGGTCATGATTTCTAGTTGGGATGGGAACCAATTCCTGATCAGAGTTCAGGGTGTTGTAGTAGGCGTGTGCAAAATTGTCAATGGAAATGAATACGACGCCTGGAATTAAAACATGGACGAGGTCATTCGTTGGTTGGATGTGTTTTGCTTTGGATAGTGATGATAATGATGGATTGATTAGAAGCCATACATATTCCGGTTTAATTGTCTGCTCAATGTTTCTGTTTGAAACGTGGATTTGGAGGGTGGGAGGTCGATAAATATGAGCAATGCACTGGGATAGTTTACGTGCTTCTGTTGGCCAGCTCCAATAACGACTTTCGTTTCTTTTGTTGATGCCAAATGATCTGAATCCAATTTGATCCGTAGATATGAACTTAAGTAGACCCCCGATCACGTCCAAGTATTCGTCATGACTATGATCTGCAATTAGTTTAGTTTCCCCATCTGAAATTGGGTTACTCTCGGCGATCTTGAGCTCCGATACATCATGAACGTAGTTTAGTGAACATGATTCAAATACTTGTATTAGTCTACGAAATGATATGGTTCCGGATAAATGATTGGCGTATACGCAGACAAGATAGGAATAGAATAGGAACGTTCTACAAACCCAATTCATGTTTGAATATTTACTTTTCCAATGGAATTATTTTAATTTCCAGTATCCTATGGCTAACCCAAAAGCAAAGAATGCGACTACGGCAGGTAAAGCAGATCAATAATATTTTTGCTTGAACCTTAAACACAAATTCTTCCCGATTATGATAATCAACTTCCACGACAATTGGCAACTAAACCAATGGATGTTTTAGTTCACTCCTAAGGTTTAGGCCAAGGTGATCGATAAGCTGAAAGGCATGAAAGTAGTTCAACAGTTTTCAATTAAACATGAAATAAACTTCTTCCAATTTGATAGACAATTGTGAAGTATGTCAACTTAAACTTTATTAAATTAGGTAAGTGTCAAATGAGATTTGGAAAAATTCAGTTTAGTCTGGTTCGGGTACTAGGAAAAATATTTCAAACGAAAGTATTGAGGCTGGAGTTCTTATATTTGACAACTGATTGATCAGTTCCAAATGTTTTATGTATTAAGCTGAATGCTTAATTTCGTAATGAGTTATTCGAACTTCATAAATGCATAAATGGTTTCCTCCTCTTGGCTCTTATGTCATCTCCGATTATCATTTTCATACATCATTAAATAATACATAAAATTGTTGGACTTATACTCAATTATAATAGACAATCTAACTTAATACTTGAAATATGATTGATTTCTAAACTTACTTGACGATAACTAACTACCACCTACATTTACATAAAAAAATCCCACCCGATAAATCAGCAATTCCAACACCAATACGGGAACGGTGGAAGCAATGAAAATTCCCTAGCACATCAAAATCTCAAAATACGCTGATGATGAAATCGGACTAAAATTGTCCATCAATGCAATCAACCAACTAGAGCAGAGCAGTCCCCAATAGCATGCAATGATGCAATATTTAAGTTCCTCTGTAGCAAAGCATATTTACCCTTGATAAATTTATAACCAAACGAATCCTAAGCGTGAGTAAAAGAGCGAGCTAACAATCTTACATCATACCACATTTCCATCGTGATCAACTATGTACATGGAAAATATAGCCATGACCATGGCCTTATCTTCTTATCTGAATGGCCTAGCAAGTTCATAAAGGCTGAATGACTTTTGAATCAATACATGATAATTGTGATGCGAGGATAGCCAGGACTCACAGACCAGTTCCAGTTTAATTTATTTTTCAACGTTGATATGATGATGTTGAAATATGAGCCATGTTGCTACGGCAGGCTCACTTCACATCATGCAGCTTGCTTATTTAATATCATGAAGGTTATCATGCTAAGCGATAATATGGTCAATGGTAATTTTTAGGCTTACGTGATTTTGGCTGCTGGACTATAAAAAAGTTCCTCATTTTAAGCAAAGGATTTTCCCGCGAGCAGACGATAATTTAATAATTTTGAGCAGCATATTATTATGCTAAATATCATTTTCAGTGATTTAATTAAATAACTAATAAAAACTAAAGTGTGGAAATAATGTCAAATGGGCAAGTGAAGCAAAGGGAGGGGGAGGAGGACCTCCTAGTCTACACCTTCCGGGATCACCACAACGCCTACAAGGAGGAGGATGGCTCCGGGGCTGAAATAATTAGGAAGGTGGAGGAATCCAGTGGCGAGGCCATGAAAATGCTCAAACTGTTGCATGGTTTGGTGATGATGCATTACTTCCTCTGGTTCATCCCGATGCTGTTCATCCTCTACATCCCGACCTACTTTGGCTACTTCTGGGTGAGCTGGATCATGCTGACCTATTATTTGAGGAGCTATTATAATGGGGACGAGCTCAAAAGAGGGAGGGTCTGGAAGGGGCTGAGGCAGAGCAAGACATGGGGATGGATGCAGAGCTACATGGATATGGAGATTGTGAGGGAGGTCAAGTTGGATCCCGGGAGGAGGTATATTTTTGGGATGCATCCCCACGGGATTCTGATATTGAGCAGGTTCGTGACAAATTCGGGCGTTTTTGAAAGGCTCTTTCCGGGATTGGAAAATAGAATTTTGGGTTGGTTAAATCATTTTTCATTCATCAGATTATTGTGAGTAGATTGGGACAGAGTAATGATGACCATTTTTATTAGGTGCCACTCCCATGTTCAACATCCCAGGCTCCCGGGAGATGTGCTTGTGGATGGGTGGCATCCGAGCGGACAAGTCGAACGCCGTCCAGGCCCTCACCAAACAAAAGCTCAACTTGATCCTGTATCCCGGCGGCTCTGCAGAAATATTTCACACTGACTCGGAGTCCTCGGAAACGGTCATAATAGCTAGGAAGGGCTTCATCAGGCTCGCCCTCCAGACTGGAGCTGACCTGGTACCCAGTTTCGTGTTCGGGGAGAAGCACGCTTATCATAAGTTGGGCCTCCCGGAGAAATTCAAGCAGTTCATGATGGACGCTCTGAGGACACCGCTGATCATCTTCTGGGGGAAGCTGTACACCTGGATGCCACTCAAGCATGATAAGTTCTTCTTGTCCGTGGTCTATGGGAAGCCGATCCGGGTCGAGGAAGCCATTCCGGAGCCGAGTGAGGAGGAGGTTGATAAGCTCTACGAAAAATTTTATGGAGATGTCCAAGCACTTTTTGAAAAGTACAAGGGGGTATATGGCTACGCCGATAAGGAGAAGCTGGTTATTCGGGAGGCGCATAAGGAGGAAAGGTCCCGGGGGAAGAAGATCAAGGCTAATCAAGAAAGTCAGTCAAATGGGCATAGTAATGAGTGATTCATAAAATATATTCAATAGTGGTCCAATTTATGAATGTAATCATCTTAATATATTCCCAAATAAGTTTTCCTCATAAATAAATTGAGCCTAAAAAGCAAATTTCTGATTGGTGAAGGCCTTTCCAAAATCTGAATAATACCTCGGCGAAAAATTCGAGAATTGTCGACAAAATTGCAATCAGCCAGTATAGCATAATTGCCAAATATACTGGAGATGATATCAGGGAGAAACTTTCCTTTTGCTGCAGCACCCTTTCCTTTGAACTGTCATCCATGCGATACCAGAATTTCCTTTTGTTCAACGAGTAGAAATCCATCAGAGGGCTTCCTTGAATGTGTACTGCCTTCTCATAAATCGCTTCCTCTGGATTAGGATATAAGAAATTATATGTTTGCATTAAACCAACAACTTTCTCCGAGATGATCCTCTCCCGCCTCCACCGTTCAAACAAGCCACATTCAACAATTTGGGCTAGACTATCTGTAAACATGGAATAGAAGTAATTTTTATAAACGACAAAGAATCGCGTTTCCCTCAAGAGGGGAACCGGAAAAGGATTGGAAATCCAAAACGGGCTTAATTGTCTTAGAAGAAATGACACAAAATTTGTTGTGTCCTCTCGATCGATTATCGAGTACTGATTGGGTAGTTCCATCCTGTTTGTCATGTTTATCAAAATAGTCCCATTTTGAATTGCACAGACTACAACGCAACCAAACCAATTCGTTCCAGTTTTGAGTTTTCTCAACGCCGCTGCAACTTTGCTCTTCTCCAAATCTAAATCTGTTAATAGGGTTTGGAGACATGGGAAAAGAACGCCATCGGCTGCACATTGTCCACTTGTCCCTTTCATCATGTCACTCCCCACCAGATCGTCCAAAGTTGTGGGAACGCTTGGCTCCACGTTATAAGACATGGATGCAAACATTTCTCCCTGGTACAATTGTGACATTAGCAAAACGACCATACTCCAAAGAAACCAGAGGCAAAGCCCGGTACACTGATTAGATTTGGACATTGTAAAATTATCTGATTGGCCCAACAATGGCTTGCATATTGATAACCAAATAATTCGAAACTGTTTGATAACTGTCCGAAACGAACTCTCTTTTACTCCAATTAAAGTAAAAATTCCTGCTAGCGACACACTGGTTAAGATGAGTAACAGCCAAATTGATAGTGGAAAGGGCGACATGATCTCCTCCACTTTGGTTTCAGTTTTGAGGTCGCTGGCATCCCGAACCACGACAATATATTTGTACTCCAGATTTTGACTGGCGAATGGAAGCCAGCCATAATTATCTTTAAATCCTTGAATGTTGTTGATGTCGTTGACTATTTTAAAATAAATCCCGGATTGCTGCACTTGTTCCCTGGAACCCTGATATGTGTAGTTCAGCTTGTGAGCTATCGCAAGGAGACTGCACATGTCCTCCTCTATGGCCAGACCCACAACGTGCAATCTGCAGATTTGATTAGGGTCATTTGCATAAATGTAATATCTCAAATCGATTGGGATCCCGGAGTAAACATATGATCCATGCAAGTTACTTTGGAGCTGAGTCCATATTTTCTTGATTTCCGCTAACAAGCCTGGCTCATTACTAGCTAACACTAATTGGAACTCTTTCTCATGGGCTAAGCATTCAATATGAACTTGGTTCAAGTCACGAACATGCAGGATGACCACTCCAGGCGCAATGAATGCAATTTGGTGGTTTAGCATGGGGTAATTTGAGGGGTAAGTTTGGTGAAGGATCCAGAAATATTCCGGCTTGACCGACTCGATTCGATTTCCATGTCTCCAGTGCACTTCGAAAGTGGAGGGTGAGCTGAGGTGGACAATATATCGGGAGAATTTACGATGACAAGGTGCTTTGAAATTGCTAAACGGTATTGGCTTTGGCGAACCCATGTCTGTCGACTTGAATCCGATGACGTCTGTCCCAAATAGGCGAAGTAGCTTGTCCAAGTCGAGAATTTGGGCACTTGGAACTCTCCCGGACCCCGATTCCAACAATTTACTAATATTCGACGGATCTAAATTTGTTCTTTGGCTGGGGTAAAAGTATGTGAAGGAGCAAGAGTGGAATATATTCAACAATACCGGAAATGACAGTAGTATGGAATGGGTAGTGAACAAATTAAAGAGGAGGAATGACACAATAGCTTGCCCTCGAAGCATCTTTTAATTTTTTAAAATAAAATACTTTTTTGAAACTACTCACGAGTAGTTTATAACGAGTACTTATTTCCAAGGACATTTTATCTTGGAACTGACACGAATCGTGACAGTTACAAAACAAAATTCATACCCATGTCTCAAAAATATTTTGGTCGAAGGTTAAGGCATTGATCAAACAATGCATATATCCACGTCCCATTCATGATATTACAATACTCTATTGGTGTTATGATGATGATAAGAGGTTTCAATCATAATTAAGTAAGTATTTACCGAGTTATATCAACAATAATTATTAGGCAATATAGCATGACGTCAACTATGGTATGATTAAACAAGCAATACTAGTTATATTTAAGTGGTTACAGCTACGCATTCATGTCGGCATGTGACGCTTGATGATAAGGTAAATAGTAAACCTCGGGTTTCAGCATATTTCATGAAAACGTTTTGTTTTGTTATGTTGTAAAATTTGTAAGGATAGTTACATTGTTTGTTGATGAGGATATTGATGACTAATTTGAGAGATATTTAAATTGAATGATACTTTAGTTGTATTAATTTGGACGTGTAGTTTAAAAGTTTAAAGCTTGGCATGTGTTTCTAAATTGTGTCCAAGGTTATTTAAAAGCTAAAACTCCGTTACCAACTTCCTTTCCAAAGAAAATCAGCAACTCCGACAGGAATATAATGATAGTGATAGCAATGACAATCCCCATATAGCCCATAATTCCAAAATAAATTGAAGCTGAAATTGGGTCAAAGTGCTCCAGCAGCCCGATTTGCCAACTGGAGCAATCACCTATACAATACAAGAGTTTTCTTTTCAACAAAGCATATTTCATTTGTAATGTGCTTCCCCGAATTGTTATGGCCTTATAAAATTCTAGCTCTGCAGAATTGGGATGCAATTTGCTGAAAATGTAGGAGGTGAAAGTTATCTTTTCGTAAATGTCTTTGTACTCCCTCCATCGTTGGAACAAGCCAGATTGAACAACTTGCGCCAGGCTGCTGACAAACATGGGATAGAGGTAATTTTCAGAAATGACAAAGAATTTGCTGTAACCTAGCATGGGAACTGGAAATCGGTTCGAAACCCATTGGGAACTCAACTGTTGGAAATATGTGGTGAGATAGTCCAACGCATCCTCCGTGTCAATTATGGCGTACTGATTAGGGAGCTTTTGGGTCTCCGTTTCCTGATTCATAATTGCGGAGTCATTTTGTAATGCTTGGAAGGCAAAATCATCCAGATTTCCGATGGAGAACCAATTTAGAGAGTTTCTAAGTTTTACCAAAGTATTCAATTCCGAACCCGAAGCTCCCAAAATGTCTGGAAGTACCAGGTCACGTAAGCAAGATACCCAGAACATGGTTCCACTAGATGTAAAATTGTGACACGGTCTAAGCGTTCCCATCATCATGCTTGTTTCCATTAAAGAACCCAGCGATTTCGGAACGGTAGGCTCCACTTGATAGGATAATGACGAGAACATGTGGCCCTGGTACAGTTGAGACAATTGCATGACCAACAGGCTCCATATTGACCAGGATATGATCAGTTTCAGTTGGGAAACTTTGGTGACGCCAGTTGAAGTCCCCCCTTGGTCCACTAATAGGCTGATTAGGGAAAACCAGATGTTGAGGATACTTTTATGAAGCTTTCCAAGACATCCGTGGCTATTGCTGGGGTGGGTCCCGTAAGCAAATAGATATGCGACAGACAAACTTGACAGGAGGAGTAGCAGCCATATGGACCATGGAAAGGGCTTCAGAATCCCCTCTACTTGAGTTACAGTCTTTAGGTAACTCGTGTCCTTGACTATTGTAATGAATGCGTATTTATTATTTACACTGGCGAATGGAATCCAACCAAATCCTTTCCCCAACTCCTGAATGTTCTCCTCTGCGTCAATTATATCAAAGTAAACTTCAGAATGGATAGGCCAGCCCGATCCGGGGGACTCCCATTTGTTGAAAGTGAAATTTAGCTTATTTGCTATCGTAAGGAGGGCACATGGAACTTCATCAGTTAGAGAGTCTTCTACGTACAATCTGCATATTTGATTGGGATCGCCCATGTGAATAAACTGATTTAATTGGACAGGTTTAAAAGGATGTAAAAATGCTTTATGCATGTTTCCATGCAAGCATCTCCAGCTACTCTTTATTGCTCCAGGTTCGAAGCTTAAACTTGATGGACTTTTTATAAGTTTGGGAGAGATCCCTCCGGGGTTGCAAGATAAGCAATTGACATATGTCTCTTCAAAATTCCGAACGGAAATGTAGATTACCCCAGACACAGCCAATTGAATTAGCTCTTCATTAGTTACCAAAGGATTTGCCGGCGGTGATGGTGACAGACTAAGGAACCATATAAATTCCGACTTGTCCAGGTTATCCATGTTCCCATTCCTGAGAAGAATTTTGAAACTGGGAGGTAGTAAAATTTGAACAGCGCACTGTGACAATTTACGTGTGTCGAATACAGTCATCGACTTGGAATTCTTGAAATCTTTATTGGACCAATTGTTAAATGATTTGAATCCGAGTTGGTCCGCTGGAATGAGTGCAAGCAGCTTGACAAGTATTTCGAAATAGTCATCATTTGATCTGGCTTGCTCCGAAGCGGTTGGTCCCCGCTTGCCAAAGGTTCCATCCTTCTGAATACGTTTGTCATAATGAATGAACGAAATTGAACATGATTTAAACACGTCAACTAAATTGGGGAATGAAAGGGCCACGAAACCTGAAATAAGGTGGAGGGAAACAATAAATTGTAATAAAATAGGAAATCCACCCATATTTGAATAGTTTGGTGTTATTTTTCAAAATTAATATTGTCACGATCTAGTTATTATACGACTGCATAGCTCCTGCGTCAAACTTGTTGTACACACGCAACCATTTAGCAGTTCAATTATCAACCGGCATTTGGGAAAAATTTGTCCGCTTCACATGTCATTTAAACTCAAGATATGAGCCCATTGTCATAAGATGTAATTTGTTAGCATCAAATTCTCATTTTTTGTTATTGAATTGCTTTCCCCCTTCATTTCGGAAAGTAATCGGTGTCGGTAAGTTTGAAGGTGTTAGTTACTAGCAGTTGCTAAATTGGATACGATGGGACTTTCACAATTTCGGATATAGCTGGCAAGTGTAGCCACTTTAAAATTTCCTAATTGGAGAAACATAGACCTATACAGGTTAGGTTTAGGTTGTCTGCCTGATAATGAAAACATGGAAACTGACATTATTGTTGAATTTCTAATTGTAATTATTTATTTATTTATTATGTAACTTTTTTATGCTATTCGTTAGCGATGTTATGTTTTTCGTTTCTTAACTTAGTTATCCAACGTTTTTTCTACACGTGCCATCGATCCGTCCGTCCAGCATCGAATCTATTTTGTTTACCAAGCAACATATTCCAAAATAACAATTTTACCTCAATGCTGCCGAAAGGGTAACATTTTGACCATTTCCTTCCCTCAGCATATCATTGCTGCTAAATGTTATGACGACAAATTGATGTATGAACATAAGAAAAAAAATTCAGTTTTTATTAACATGAATTCCAATAATTTTATAAATTAGAATATTTATGAACTCCCAAGTCCTTCCAATCTACACCAAACTATTAGTTCTAGACCCTGATGTCCCAGTCGGAAGATCGCTTGCTTTCCGTTCCTTCGGAGGACTTATAGGCAACCACTTGGACAAAAAAGTCCTCGTCTCCCGTCTGAATCCAGTCCCTTTAAAATAGTAAATGGGAAGATTTGCAGCGGCATTAACTGTCTGGGAGACTATCAACCCACAATAGTGCTCCCGATACACGATCCCATTTAGCATATTAAAGTAGTGGAGGATTGGATCCACATTGCAGAGGAAGAGGATGATCACGACTATGACGAACATTTTCGTGGCTTTGATGTCCTTCCTCAGGTTTCGGCTCAGTTCCTGTCTTTTCAGCTCAAATTGTCTTATCTAAAAAGATATTTGGTATTAAGCAAAATATGCATGATGAAGAAGTCGAGATGAATTTGTCTTCTTTCATGTTGAAGATGTCACACTCACTTTCCAATAAACCAATCCATTAAACAAGAGGAGGAGCGGCAAGGGCAACCAATAATCAATCGTGTTAAAAAAAACCACCCAACTTAATATACCAAAATCCTTCAAGAGGGGTGGGATGGAAAATATAACTGAAATTGCTCATCCCCGGGATATCCATCCCCACCTGGTTCTCCGTTATATAATTGCTGGAGAAACGGGGCAGTCCCAATATCGTTGAGAAAAGGATGACCATGGTGACCATCCGTTTGTTTCTGGAGGCGGTGAACCACTCCTTCGCTTTGAGGGGGAAGGCGATGGCCAAATATCGCTCGATTGCAATTAATACCGTTATGAAGGAGGAGAGGGAGCGACCTAAAAAATGAAAAGGTCAATTTTGACATTTTATTTTTTTATTTAAAAAAGATGAATTATTTGTAAAAAAAAAAATTCATACCCAGCAGAGTTAGGAATGTGCCAAAGTAAATGGCGTAGAGATCGGCTGGGCCTCGGTTGATATTTTCTGAATAATTTCAATTTAATTAATAGTGTAATCCGACATAAATTATTTAAAAAAAACTCTAATATTGTTTTTGTGCAAACTTACGAAAATAGGCAGTTATTGAAACAGCGCCAAGTATATTAGCCAAGCTGCAAAGGAGGTCACACCACGCCAGTGTCTTCAACAAGGTATCGAATGCCTTGCCATTCTTATTCCTCCGCAATATCAAAATGATGAGACAATTTGCCAGCGCCCCAAACAGCCCAATGGTTATCCCCAACAGGGCTAAAATTAAGCAGGTGGTGTGACCTCTTCCTCCATAGTCATTCAGAGACTCCCCAGACAAGAACCGGCCAAGGGTAGGACAATGAACACAATGGGAGGGTTTGTCCTTTGAACATAGAGTTCTGTTTGGGATGTCAGGGAAGTCCACGTAGAAGCAGGTCATTACAGAGAGGAACACTGGTTGTGGGGCCGGAATGTCGGTTTCAATGAGATACTCAACTTCTTTCATTTTAAAAGTATAGGAGCCAGTTGTGACCCATAACACATTTGTAATTATACCTACGATATAGTTATAGAATTAATTTAATAGTTTTCTTATCCATTCAAAATAACCCAACAACTTTGCTGACACTGACGAGTTGATTCACTGACACTGACTGGGATCAAAATAAAAAGAGGAGATTCGGGTAGGAAGCAATGCTCGTCGCATCACATTATCATTGTTCCTATTTTTGAAGTTGAGCATGAGCCATGCATATTTATATTTAGCGAGTGACAGCATCGTCAAATATTTCTGGGTTGTGTATATAAAAGTATGAATTATGCAAGTTGCAACAATCAATGTTCCGGTTCAAGCATCCACAACAGGCTGCTAAAAATACGTGCCCTGGAGATAAATGACTCATTTGAAACGAAACATGACTACATAATGATGACAGTGTGAAGATGATTGTTTTAATAATCTTGCAAAGCCAACAAACGCCAAAGTTAACAAGCAAAAGCAAGCAGCATCTCAAATCATATTTGTCGTCTGCATAATAATATCCATAGTTCATATCCATCAATGATGCCATATGAATAAATTGAATTGCGTCGACGTGCATGGAGGAATGCGCAGTCAATACATATCAGTAACTAAGCATTTGAGCATTTCCCTTTGAACTGTCAATAAATCTTCATTTGATATTATGACAAAGTGAGATCACTTTGTTTACAGTAGCCGTATTGATATAAATACATTCATCACAATCTTATGATATGGGAATATATGTTTTTATATTTTTATTTTCGGCGAAAGGCCGAATGCCGAGTTTGATGTTAATCGGAATCAAACACTTGCCGACATTTTCAAGGAATAATTATAGCATTTTTATACGAGCCAATCCCTTTTAAAGAGGCTTGCGTTAAAATAAAAAACCGAAACAAATTACCGAATATTTTTTGTATCGATATTAACACAATATATAATACCATCATTCTTAATCATTTTTAAAAACGGAAATGATAAAGATTTTTTTCTTCATTAGATACGATGTTGCTCGTGAATTTATAATAGAAATTTCACTTCAGCTAGTGTACCTATAATACATAATGAGCATGTTTTTTATGGAGTGGAGAGGTTTTTTGGGGTAGGTCTCAGATTTTGATTATTTTATGATGGCTATATAGATGGTCACTAAAGATGTTCATGTGCAAAATTTCAGCCCCCCATGTTACCCCCGGGGGGAGAAAATCGCAAAAATGTAAAATGTCGAGTTGTTTGCACTTAATATTTCATAACTTCAGCGTATGCAAAAAATTTTGTCTGAAATTTGGCACAAGCATACTGAACTATGTGGCAAACATGTTGCAAAAATTAAGTTTATAGTGCTATTTTTTGGCAAATTTTCCAATTTGCAAAAATACTTTTTTTCGAATTTTCAAAAACCAAAGAGGGTGCCCTTTAGAGTTTATTTAGTAATATGCACACAAAAAAATTCAGCCAAAAATCTCAACATGCCTCAGAGATAATCGATTTTTACGTTTTGAGCATGTTCGATTTGCTGTCGAGGTCAACTTCGAACGCATGTAGCGCACGCTCTGTTCAGTCAATTTTGACAACTGATATATCATCTTGTAGACCACGCGTTGCTCTACAAGAAGATATTACTCCGACATTCATTCACGTGTTTATTCCAGAGTTATGGGGTTTCGTGCAAATCGGTACCAAATTTACTTTTTTTCCAAAAGCGTATATTTTGCAAAATATCTCGGAGAGGAATCAAAAATCAAAAATTCTAAGGGACCGCCATTGTGGAGAATTTAATTGTCTACAAAATGACATGCACAATCATAAGTTATGTGAATGTATTAACTACGAAAGCGTCATTTAAGTGAGGGACGCCCGAGCTTTAAAAAATCCAAAATTTTGCGAAAATGCAAAACTTTAACTTAAACCTACATTGGACTGCGTCAGGGAGCTAAGCATATAAGTTTCAGAAAAAAATTTTAGCACAAGAATACTTGCAAAATGCAAAAATCGTCAAATATGCGATTTTCAAAAATTTTGCATTTTTGCACATTTTTGGGAATTTTATTGCTTTTTCGAACATTTTTAATATATTGCGACCTTTTAAGGCAAAAATATGCCAAAAATGCCAGAAAATACCTAAAAATTGATAAAATGGCAAAAAATGACAAAACATATTCAAAATTGCGAGAAAATGCCCAAAATACACTGAAATGCTGTGATTGGCTATGAAGTACCCGAAAATGCAATAATATTTGCAATTTTTTTTGGCATTTTATGTCATTTTCGAGTATTTAATAGCGAATGGCAGCATTTCACTGTGTTGTGGGCATTTTCTGGCAGTTTTGGCCATTTTGTCAACTTTGCAGTGTTTATTTTTTGTTTGAATTTTTGGCATATTTCCGCCTAAAAAGACGGGATTCTATCAAAAATACCCGAAAATGACATAAAATACCAAAAAAAAATTTGCAAAAATGTAAAATTTCGAAAAATCGCAAATTTGATGATTTTTGCATTTTCCAGGGATTTTTATGGTGAAATGTTTTTGCAAAACTTATTTGCTTAGCTACCTGATGCAGTACAATGTAATTTTGAGCTAATTTTTTGCATTTTCGCAAAAATTTTGAATTTTTTCAATTTTGGATAGAGCTAACTTAAATGACGCTTTCGTCGTTATACATGCACAAAACTTTTGTTTGCGCATGTCATTTTGTAGAGAATTAAATTCTCTACAATGGCGGTCTCTTCAAATTTGCGATTTTTTGTTCCTTTCTGAGATATTCTGGAAAGAATGCGTTTTTTTTAACAAATTTGGCATTCAAAATTTGGTACCGATTTGCACGTAACCACATAACTCGGGAATAAAAACTTGAATCAATGTCGGAGTAATAGCATCTTGCAGAGAAAAGCATGAAGCATGCTGTACAAAATGATATAATATTGTTTGTTATAATTGACTATAACCGCATGAGCGATACATGTGTTCAAAGTAGACCTCGACAGCAAATCGAGCATGGTCAAAACTCGAAAATCGTTTATCTCGGACGTTTATTGAGATGAATATAAAATATAAGTGTATGATGTTTGGAAAAGGTTTGACATCCACCAAAGGAAATAGTTTAAAGATATCTCGTCACATAAAAATTGGTTCAACATTGGGTAGTTTTAGGAGAGAATATATAGTAATTGGATTCTGCACTGGTGGCTTCTTCCTTTTCATTTTTTCGATTTTGATGGCTTATCGACTTTCTTAATATAACATTCTGCTTAGGTTTCTTCGAACATAACTTTAATCTACTTTAATATGTATAGAAAATGTAAGGAAGGGCTTGCATGTCTTTACATAATTACAAAAGTAGTTATTTACAGGATAATTCCCTTTCATATGTAATGAGGCTTTATCGACTCATTTTCAAGTGCAATGGAAATCCTTGAAATGATAGCTACTTGTAAGTATTTAGCGGAAATAATACTATTCAAGTAAAGTATAGCACTGGCTTGACATTCAGCTCGCCACGACTAACTAGAAAGCACTGACTAAAGTGGTCACCTTCCTTTCAGCTAACTTGCGTTTTGAAAGGCATTACTGAACGGGTGTGGCGTAAATTGTGAATTGCTCTGATACTCGGCCAATATTGTATTTTCCTAACTGAATTTGCTTAGAATTGGTAAACTTAAATTTGAAAAGGTTTAAATTCTGAAAATATGAATGCAATTGCATTAAATACAAGTTTAACAAAGTTCCACTAGTAAGTAACTGTTAAGGTAAGAAGAAATACTTCACCTTCTTCACAAATAAATTATGCCATATTTTTTGGTTGCATTTATATTCCTGTAATATTACACTATAAACAAAGAACGTTACAGTAACGTCGTTAACTTAACAATTTGCAACAAATTAATTCGATCCTTTTCTTTCATCTCAGATGATCGGGCTCCTATCATTTTCCTCGTTACTCGGAATATTTCATTCCTGCTCCTTCACATTTCTCCATCACTTTATCCCCAACAATGAGACAACTACTTATATGGCTGCAACATGTGGCGAGTCAACTGCAAGAGACGATGATTTTCATGAAGTGACTGATAAGCTCTTCACATTCTTTTCCACTGACGAAATCGCTCTCAACTCACTTGATGATTCCAAGTTGGGAAAAGGAAACAATATTTATTATTTCTCCCAAGTCCCCCGTCGGAAATTCTCCCCTTGCATTGTCCATCTCATTACCCGTTCAATTCTAAGCTGTGGAAGAGCCACCAAACGGAATCCAGACAATTACATCATCAGCAGCCTGCCCAAGGCCTACGCCAATGAACCAATCTCCCCAGATTTTCTGTTGGTGCTTGACACCCCGTCAATGACTGGCCTCGTGTACCTGCAAGACTTTATTTGGCTTCCCATTCCCGGGCTAATAGTTCTTAACGTGGATGATTTCTACCTGGTCAGTTTATTTTGTTTGAATCCAAAGGATATGAGAAGTGTCTATGTCGATCTTTCCGAAGATTTTGAACATGAGCCTCCAGGGACAATCCGCAATGTTTGGATTATGCTCCACAAAAATTTGCATGACAACTACGTTCACATTGTCCAACCTGAGGCGCCGCAGTTTGGCGAATTCACTGATGGAAATGAATTATGCACACTGTACGTAACGGATATTGGCGAACATGAGTGCACTCTGCTTACAATTGGACATAAACATAACTTTAGCTACCTTTCCCTGGGGGAATATGAGGAGGTTAGCAGTCGATCCTTGGTTTACTTCAGTTTGCTGGGCGGACATAACAATGTTAGGCTGATTGGGAGAAAGTTTGGCTGGCTACCGTCAGGGGCAAAGGCCATCAGATATGACTTCAGGACAGTTGTGAGGGATATAGACCGGCTCAAAACTGAAACGAGGGTGGATGGCATCATAAAGCCATTTGGTTGGAGGATTTGGCTGGTGCTTATCCTAGCCTGTTTGTCTGTTACACTGATATACACATCCGGGCACAGAAGTAAGAGATGGAATGGAGTTCACCTGTCCCAGCCGTCATTTATCAAAGATTATCTTGATAACTGGTTTTCATTGAGCAGTCTTTTAATTGATCGAGCTGGAACATCAAAAAATACTAAGGATATCTCACCATTTATACTTTTCATGTGGTGTACATGGGCCATGGCTTCATTCCAAATTGTGCAGGTGTATCAGGGTGAAATGTTTTCATCTTTGTCCAGAGAGGTAGAGCCAATTGTCCCGACGAATCTGGAATCGTTAATTGATAGTAAGATGATGACAGGTACCAACAGTCACTGTTGGATTGGCACGCGAGATGTGTCTTGTTTGCTTCATATTGCATTGAAAGATATTATGAGAGAGAGGAGATATGACAAGGACAACATAAATATATTTATGAAAATAATCCAGTCTTTGCAATGGTTCTCAGCAAATGACTTGAATGATTTTATATTTGATGCACTAAGCAATGGCACCGCCGGCTGTGGTTTACTAATAGGCTGGAAATCGTGCACCGAGTTGCACCGATGCACCGAGTAATGCACCGACAATGCACC
>JAQIXQ010001212.1:0-16348 GCA_034700485.1 Pseudosinella alba
TCTAACCAATCCGATACTATTAAGGATTTGCCACTGGCGATGACAATGTTAATGACGAAGTCATCAATCCAAACTGGGCGAGCCTGTAATTTCTGGCCTCTGCTTCATGCACTTTGCATTTGATGTCTACTTGAGACCCGAAAGGATTGAGGAATGGATTACGCAAACTCTCTTTAGCGTCAACCCACATCAGTGGCCGCGGAACCTCCTGGGGTCAGGGGGCTACAACCCCATACTGCTTATGTACTGATTTATGCTAATTACATACCCGTTGAAACGTACTTCCCTTCCCATAGAGTAGATTCTCAAACCTGCCTCAAAGAGAGACGGTGTTCACAAGCATTTTCCCCATCTATTTTGCGTAGGGTTACTAGTGGCTTGTTTAACCAGAGAGTTGAGTTTAAGGTTAATGTTATTTAGATGAGAGTTACCATTGGAACAGATGATTTTGCTAGCTGAAAAGTTATAGTTTATAGAGAGAGATATATTGAGTTGAGTTGAGAGATGGGCAGATCCCATATAGAGAATAGTCACTTGAAAGGCAACCTTTGGCTAAGCTGGAAGCAAATGAAATAGAGAGTAAAAAGAAGTTAATTTAAATATAGTTTAAAATAGAAGTGTAATTGCCAATTGTTAAAGAAGGAGTTTAAATGATAATTGTGATTCCACCTATTCAATTAAATGCAAGCAAATCCTCCCCTCCACCTATTCAATTAAATGCAAACTAACACTCCCCTCCACCGGTTCAATTAAATTCAATCATCCCGTTCACCTGTTCGATGCCATTTACACTTCCTTCGCCTCTTCAATTAAATTTAATCCTCCACTCTCATTCACCTCTTCAATTAAATTCAACCGTCTCCAACACCTGATCAATTAAATTCAATCCTCCCTTTCTACTCTTCAATTCAATTCAATCCTCCCCTTCTCTTCAATTTAATTAAACTCAATCGTCTCCACCACCTGCTAAATTAAATTCAATCTCCCGTTCATCTCTTCAATTAAAGTCAATAGTCTCCTTCACCTGTTCAATACTTATTTAGCCCATCCTCCATAGCATAGCATAGCTTGTATTTACCGCTTGTTGGCTGGGCACTGTGAGCAAGAAGGGAATGCATAGCCTGGGAGAGGGGATGGAGATGGATTGGAATAACATGGAAGGGAACTGCTGCTCCCGTAGCAGTCATCACATTCATCACATGCATGTCAAGGTGGACATCTTACCTCCAAGAACCTTGACAAATTCGGAGGGAAAGCAAGTCTACCATTCCTACAATCCCCGGGATACTTTTAGTGGGGGACCTATGCATCCTTATTATCCACCGGCGTGGTATTTCGTCATGGGGAAAAAAGGGGAGAAAATGGCCTTACCCAAACCTGTCCCTACAAGGCAAATTTTGCTGGTTCAAGCGGATGCATTGCTGAACCTTTCGATAAGTGAACGGTATTTCACAATCTCTAAGTGGATTGAACAAACTTATCACATGCCTGTCACCAGAACGTATGCCCATTCTCTGATGGCCCAATTGTTTCTTGCTGATTTGTCCTTGACAAGCAAGAATAGCTGCTTGACTTGTGCCGCACATGTCCATCGGGTTCTGCAAATCCAACTATGCATTGAATGCAGAAGTTTCCTAAAGATGGAATCTATTCTGGACGCACGGGCAAACTGGGAGGATCTCTCAAAATCATCTAAATTAACTGTTGAAGAAGAATAGGGGCCGTTGGAATTCAAATTGGCTCCTTGCCAAATGGATATCTGGACAACGAGGAAACCCTTACTTTCCAGAATCACTTTGAGCAATGCCAACATCTCTTCCCGGTTGATGGTCATCATGCGGTTAGAAATATCTTTGCAACTTTCTCCTTTCGCCCTGAGGAACAATTTATGCACTTGGCTGCCTATTTATGGAGGAGTATCTGGAAGAACTATACTTATGGGACTAATTTGGACGACAGGAATGAGCAGTGTGTTAATAACGAACTGATTGTCGATTTCAAAAGTAGTCGGGTGATTGAAGCAAAGCAGCTAAAACCGGGATTAGGACTAGTCAAGGGTTTTATTCCGCATTCACTCCACTTCCCGCTCGTCATGCTGGATAAATTCAATGCCCTCCAATTTGTAAGTTGTGGAGGGAGGGAAATGACTCTCGTATCATTTAAGGATTTATATGGTGCTTATCAGGTCGAAATTTGGGCGGCCCTATTCAACAAGATGTGAGGATGTTTTTTCTCCTCTTTTCTATCCTCCTCTTTCCTCCTCTTTCCGATGCCAACATTCAACACTAGAATAAGTTTATCCAACACTAGAGGAATGGCAATGTAGGTGGTGAACATGGGAGGTAACTAGAAGGAATTCTCATGCGTGAGAGCCTTGGTCATAAGTGCATTTCTATGCTCATGTACAAGTACTGTTTTGCATGTGTGCGTTTAAGTCTTTTATGAATGTTTTTCTTTACTCTCGTCACAGTACTTTCTTCCATTCTCAGTTCTTTCTTCCATTCTCAGTACTTTCATCCATTCTCAGTACTCTCTCCATGTAACACACACAGTATGCAATGAAAAAACGGACATATGTATGAGTTCTCAAATAACTTATTAAGCAATGATCTCCAATTTAGCTTCACAAAGTGATTGAATTTCATCAAGTCGGTTCACAACTTTTCCCGGTGATGTAATACATACAAGTTTCTTATTTTTCAAAAAATATTTGATTACATCTCCCCACCAATTAGTATCTAACTCATTATATATAATACATAAATCGAAATTGTTCAAAATCTCAATCTGTGCTCCATCTCGCTCTTTTGGGATGACCACATCCTCCACAATCTCGAATCTTGTAGCTAGCTCATGAAAGCTATTCACAACAGCCACAGATTCCAACAATTTGTCCAGTTTATCTGGTTCTTTTAAAGCTGACTCGAGTCCTATTTGATGAAGTGCAGATGGCTTCTTAGTCTGGCCATACGCAATAGCTAGTTGATCTCTCCGGTCTTTGAAGTAAGTAAGGACAAGAACCTTTTTGCTTTGGAGAATGAAAGGTAGTAAAACTCATTTTCGTCATCTCCTTCTCAGTGTTAAAGCCCATTACAACACCTTTAGTGTCATTTGTTGTTTCTTCTTTTTCATTTCCAAATGCATCCATTGTCTTAGACAGACATGTTTTAATTGAGTAGGAAATATGGTTGGAATGTAGTACATGATCCCTAAGATCACCTCCATATAACATAAACTTGCTGGGTTTGGTTGTTAATTTGACTTTTTGGAATCCCATCTCCATCTATATAATTAATAATTATGTGATATATGACATATGATACTGGGAAAAAATCAAACAATCTATCTTCAATGTTCTTACCACATATACCAGCAGAAGCTCACTTTAATTTTACCTGGTATCTTAGGACAATCTGATGCAAAGTTATCGTCACTACTCTCCGAACTACTGCTATTATCGTCAATGTCCTGCACCTTGGCCTGTTCTCCTTTCTTGCTGGTTTTCTCATTCTGTTGTTGCTTACTTACATTATCTACTTCATCCTCACTTGCGCTGGGTTGCTCACTGTTATAAAATGTTACATCTCTACTTTGTTGTTCTGAACATGGACAGTACGGCAAAGGGGCATTTGGTTGTGTTGCTGCCTCAAATAAGCATAGCACACACCTTGATTCCATCTCTGACATGTTTGTGAAGCTGGGATTACTGACGCAAAGCAACTAATCTGCCTTCTATGTTGAGCAAGTACATCCACACTATGCTCTAACTTACTCCTCTCCTACTCTACTCCACTCCTTACTATGCTGAAATACTCGACACTAGCCAACAACCTCCACAAGTCTATTTGTATGCTTTAGTTACCCACTTATACGCTTTAGTGGTATACTAATAGCTTTTAGTTGCCCTATAATGTTTTTTAGTTACCCTATAATGCTTTTATTAGCCTTTACTATTTTTTCTTGTCCTATTTTACTTGATGCTGTACCTTAATGTGCTAAGCTGGAAGAGAACCCTCCTTTGCCAGGTTGGAAAATCCTCTTTTTTACACGCTGATATATTTTTTACTCGATCTCTTTCTGAACAAAAGGTACTCAATCTCCATCAATCCAGCCTTACTCGATCCAGTCTTGCTTCTTGAGCCACGATCTCTTTCATTACTGAGGTACTCGATCTAATCAATTCAGACTTACTCGATCCCTTTTTCACCGAAACGTTGTTTTATGTGCGAAAACGTTTCAAATCACGACATGTAAGTTCAAAGTAGTGAGTTCTAGATCAAAATGAATTTCATTCTTGAACTTAGAATGTTAGATTATGGTATATAGTATGTGCTATGTACATCTGTAGGTGATTTTTAATGTGCTAAGTAGGACGCACGTAATTATACATACTCGTATATTAAAATGGATGTCATATCTGAACTTACCGTGGCTGATTATGGTATATAGTATGTGCTATGTGCGTGCGTAGGTAATTTTTAATGTAAGTGACATGTCACAGGTCACTTGTAATAAGTCATAGGTCAAAATAAATGTCGCCATTGAACTCAGCACTATTGATTATGGTATGTAGTATGTGCGATGTACATGTGCAAGCAATTTTTAAGTGAGGTCACGGGTCATTAGGTACCTATAATTAGTCCTAGGTCAAAATAAATGTCACCATTGAACTCAGCATGCTCGATTATGGTATGTAGAATGTGCGATGTCCGTATTCAAGAACTTTTGAATTAGGGTGGGAGCAATTATGCTAATTAGGGGTCATCCTAGGTCAAAATAAATGTCACCATTGAACTCAGCATGCTCGATTATGGTATGTAGTATGTGCGATGTACATGTGTAAGCAATTTTTAAGTGAGGTCACGGGTCATTAGGTACCTATAATTAGTCCTAGGTCAAATTAGAGCTCACCATTAAAATCAGCATGCTCGATTATGCCATAAACCACTCAACATGGAAAACGTGATTTTTGGTCCTGATGATGATGATGATGATGATGATGACTATGCTGATATCTATGCTGGGTGCTTATACATGGGAGGGTATTGCAGGTGACTCCAGAATGCTTATACATATGCAGGATACCCCATTACACCTTTTCACTAATTTGCATCGTTTTCCCTATCCCTCTTATGCTTCAAAAACATTTTCAAAAATGCCATGTTAATCGTCAATAAGAAACGCAACCATGTATATCTTATAAGTTACTACTTCTGAGCTTTTGCGGGATGGAGAGGAGATGACGTTGACATTTTACAGCTTTCATCATTGTCTTGCAGATGGATTCGCCCTGATTGGACTGTTTTGCGAAGGACTTCTCCGCATACCCCTGTCTGGATGTAGTTTGGAAACTCCGACCAAGTCCATGTTCCCTGGAAATGATGGAAGCTCCCTCCCAACTTTATTTAATCTCATCAGCTTCCCCATCAAATTTCTCAGGGATCTTGGCTACACTGCTTCCATTTTACTCACTCCAATCCAGACCCCTTGGCTCATTCTAGAGGAGAAAAAAACTTGGCGACAGCTATACCACAGATCCGGACTTGTCCCGATTAGCAAGATCAAATTTGTGAAGGACAAATTGGGAGTGAGCTTCACGGCCGTCTTGCTATCCAGTATTGGGGCAGGGATTGCAAGTACCTTCAAGTCAAAGGGGGTTGGGAACTCCATTGGGAAGCTACCCTTTGGATCCACTGCCCCCTTGAAGGATCATCCGAGGACGTTACGAAATCATGTGTAAATAAATTAACACATTGTAACTTTTAAATATCTTGCCGTTCAATATCCCAATCAAAAACAATCATAGCATCTCATATCGTTTTTAACTCGTTTTAGGACTTATATCCTCTACCAAGTCCCAATCGACCAAACATTGAGCCCAGTGCAGAGAGTGAAAGAATCGAAAAAGGAGTTTCAAAAAGCCAAGGGTTCAACATTTCCCATGGTATTCCCTTTTCTTCTGAAAGTGCTTGCATCGCATACCCCATTCGTTGCCAGCAAGATCGTGACAAATCGAGCTATTTCTGCAGGCCGTAGCAACTTTCCCGGCTCTAGAGTCCAATTAAAGGCTGCGAATGGTTGGGATGTGATTAGCAAAACTTTTGCTGCAGGTCTCACATTCGGTGTTGGGGGTAAAATAAATTTTCACCTTACCTAGTTACGGAAGGCTTACTGATACTGATAGGTAGCTAAAATTGTCAATTTAATTACATTTTCTTGGTGTGATCTTCTTGGTTCTGAGCTACTGCGACCATATCACGATTGCAGCAGTTGCTGAGAACGCAGCTATGGATAAAACCGAATTGGAGGCTTTGATTACAGCAGTCAACGATGAAATTGATACGTTATATGAGCTGGCAAAGGAAACTGATTGAAATCAATGAATGGATTATGGGCCGATGGAATTTGGACCTTCAAAATAAAATAATAAAATAAATATTTACATTTATAAATTGTTTAATGAAATTGATAAAAAAATGAAATGAAATTGTGAAAACAATTGTGAAAACAGTGAAAATGAAATTGCAGAAATGTCTTGTAATGCCCCATTGAAATGCATGATAAATGCAATAATCAATTTTACTTTAATTTCCTCCAATATCCATAAGTCACCTCTGTTTATTTACTGTTTTTTTTACCACCATTCATTTATCTTAGTATCCGATTACAATTTTTTAACTCCTTTTAACTTTTTTCCCTACATTTGATTTGCTACTTCCCCCACCAAATATTTTATTGAATACAGAAAATAAAATATACGTAGGTATAAGTAATATGACTGCCAAGACAAGCCCCACAAATAGCCAAGCATCCAACTGCCTCTTGACAAACCAGGGCTGATCCATATTCCGGACCCTCAAGAAGTCATGAATTTCCTCAGCATCATGCCTCAGCACGAACTCGGTCCACCACACCGCAGACTGGACTGGGGTCATTGGCTGGTCCTTAAATAGGGTGGAGACCTTCTTCATATTCTTCCTATATTTATCATCCGTTGTAATCGTTGAAATGGCATCCTTCAACTCGGTCGATGTGACCGTCTTCACCTCCATCTTGATCCCGATCCCCCTGGCATGAATAAAATTGGCGTTGTAGTCCTGATCCCCAAGAAGGGGGAAAGCCAGTAATGGGACGCCATGATGAACTGCCTCAGTATAGCTGCCCATCCCAGCGTGTGTGATGAAAGCTTTAATCTTGGGATGGGCAAGGAGATCCTGTTGAGGGACCCACTTGGAAATGAGGAAGTTCTTTGGCATATCCCTCCCTACCCCCTTGGCCGCCTTCCAAATGAACTGGATGTCGGGGAACTGGAGAAAGGCGTCGATGAAGTTCTTCTTCATGGACTCGTCCAATTTGGTAAAGTCAAAGACAGAGCCAAAGCTGACGTAAACGAAGCCATTCTTCCCCTTGTTGATGAAGTCGTCCATCTCCTTGGGAAGGGGCTTTGCTTTCTTCACCGACCCAGTGACCAGACCCCCGATTGGGATAACGTTGGGTGGATAAACTCGGGCATACTCTTGGGCATAGTTGGTCGTCATTAATGTGACGGTTACATTCTTTTCCATTTCCCGGAAACTGGGAAGATCATCCACCCCCAAACCTTTCCTTAAGGCTGCTTCAATCACAGGGAAATGGCGGTATTCCCGGAAGAACGTCCACAGGACAGGGCTCACGGCGTTCATGACCCTCCCCAGGAAGGTGGGCTCGAATGGAGGGTCTTCATAAATCATATCGGCGATCCATGATCCTTCATCCGGGATCCCATAGCTGTCATAGCTCCATGGCACCGGGGCGCAACTGTGGAATGACATAGACTTAGTTTTGAAGTGATGCGCCAGCCCAAGGCCGCAATCGTTGAATGAGTCCACTATGGCAAGGTCAAACTGACCAGACTTGAGCAAGGCTTGGATTTCCTCATCTTGAAAGATCAGAGTGCAATGATGGGCGATCATGTCTTCAAAGTCGATCATCACTTGATACTTCCAAATCCCCCCACTGCCTTTCCTCGCTTCCACCACGTCGAAACCGGCCTCCATCATTTGGGCGTTGAATTCGGAACCCGCCTTTGGGATGATTTCCCGAATTGGCAAGCCATGAGGGGATTTGGGTTTGTGGGGAGAGATGAGCGTGATGTTGTGTCCTTGGGCAACCAGACCCTCGATCAGGGGCCAAATTGAGATCCGCATGCTGTTCAACATGTCAATTTTAAAAATATTTAATGATTGAACAATTAACGTTTTGTTAATTGTCTGGCATGCGATGCGATATTTACCTGTATGAAGCAAAGCCCATATACACCAAAATATTCTTCCCCCCTCCGGATTTAGCGCCGGCGGCGGCGTTCGCCATTGTTGCTGTTGCCAGCAGCAAGATGACAAGTTTCGGTGAGAAAATCATATTTAAAAAGATAATTGTACTTTTTTTAATTTATGAAAATCAACTCCTAACACCTTGCCATATGCAACGTGACTGACTGAAAACTATGCAGATGGAGAGGATTTAACGAGGATGACTGACAGGCCATGAGTGACCAAGTGAAATATGTCGACCTTCAACGGTGGAATGCCTTTTATAATGGTTTTTTAAAACTATAATGATGACGATATCAGCTCATCATATATGATTTTTTCTGCAATCAGTATGACTAGTAACTGGAGCATGAATTCAGACCGTGCAAAAATCATTGCGTGTGTACGGTCCCAATGACTGTGAGCAGCAAGTGGGTTATGTTGTCAACTATTCATTAACATTTTTTAATATGAAATTGTTCACTCATATCTGTAATTCTTCTCCGAATGTGAGCGTATTCAATTGTACTCATTTAATATGGACATTGGACATGTTTCAGGTTACGAAATGCCTGTAATACTCGATTGACCTTGAACATATAATATCATACAAAAAGGTTTCTGGCTGGATATTATGCGGCCAGCAGAAGTTGCTTATTCATGCACAAGTGGATAATGTGTTTACACTGGTTGATATCGCAAGTCATGGGAAAGTTTTTGTTGAGGGTTTTTTTATAAACTTTTTTAAAGTGACAGTCAAAATAAAGTACTTGAGTAAACTTAAAATACATGTACAGTCAAACCTTGATAGAAGGGCTACCCACGGGACCGGGTTTTCTTGGCCCTTGTAACGAGGGGCCGCTGTACGTATAAGGGCCATGGCCGCTGTACGTATAAGGGCCATAGCCGCTGTCGTATAAGGGCCATAGCCGCTGTACGTTCAAGGGTCATTGCAAATATTAGGACCACGGCCGCACCATATATGACGTATTCTATTCATATGGTCTAGGTAAAGAAATTTGAATGGTGCTTTATGACTGGCATATTTTCTACCTTTACCTGAACACCTATGCTATACAACAGCTACTGGACGTTATTCCAAGGGTTTTCCCACAATGGGACTGTATTTTCATAGACGTTCTAACGAGGGGCCGTTGTATGTACAGGCCCTTGTAGCCGGGAAATAATGCATTATCTCTTATGCAGGTCGGCCGGGCGGAATATATCTGGCCCTTATGATTATTTAGCCCTTGTAAAGGCAGCTTTATTACCAAGGTTTGACTGTAATTGAAATTCCCTCCTTGTTGCTAAGCCGGGGATTGAACTCTATATGCTATGCTGTCCTACATTGTGGACATGGCTAAGATTGGGTAATTGCGAAGTGAAATCATGATATTGATGATGCAATGCCTACGAAAGGAGTAAGTCTGGGATTAAATATAAGTGACGAGGAAGCTTTCAACAGTTGGATGAGTTCAGGAAAATGAAATGTTCCACATTCAGAAAACTTGCATGACTCCTGTAAATGATGAAAAGCTTCTCTTGTCGTGGGAATTGTTTATCGCCAAAGGTTAAAACATGTTTTATTTAAATGTACATGTTTTATCTGGATTCATAGCTACTTCAACCGGTGGATGAAAACGTTTCAAAATAGAACAATTAGCAATGACTGACTGTGATGCCATGGGCTGGCCTTATAGGGGAAAGTTCAACCCGCGACCTTCCAGTCTTATCTTACTTAGAGTGATAATGATGTAATTGAGTTTCAGCTAGGTAAAGTTTGACGTATTAGCCACGCACGCAGGCGAGTCAGACATTACAAGGTGGCTTATCTTTTAATTAAATTGGAAATGAAAAATGAACACGCTGATATGCCGCGGCACTTTCGTCTCAACTTCGCTTAGGAGATATGCCTTTGGTAAGGTCATCATTTATAATTATAATGACTACACTCGTTCCCCATACACATTTGATGGGGATGGAAGTTGTCAGGGGCCGAATATTCATTTATTTTGTTTAACCAATAACCAATCCGTTGAAGACGCCGTCAAATTTGCTCTTGTTTCTTTTGTATCAAGTCCACGTTACTTATTGCTTGAAATAAAAATTTGCCCTGGTGAATTTTTTTGAAAGTATCTACTATCGGTAAAATGGTTATTGTGATCGAACAAGATTGACCAAAGAAATTGTAAAGTATGTAATTACTTGTAAAGTAAAGTCCAAGGTTAGGCCTGTCCTGTACTTCGGTTTGGGGCTGTTATTTGCTATCTTTTTAATACGTAATAGTCATACATTTATGTAAAGAGTATTAATATCATTATATAATATGTAATTAGGTAAGACCTTCGTAATTCTGATAGATAATGAGTAATGGCCAATACTCAACTTTGCAACAATTTAACTTAAATTTAAATGTTTATGCACTTGCTTTTCGTTTCGGAACAAGTGCACTTCGCCATTATCTGCATTTTTACCCACCTCCAATTGATTAATTTTCACACAACATGTTGCATACTGGGAAATGGAATTATATTTGCAGGATTAAAATTGGCAGAATAAAACCCGTATTATGATGATTGAAGAGCATCATCTTACCGTAATGCAATAAGAAGTTAGAAAAAAAAAGATGACTTGTTTTTCGAAAAACTACTTATATAAGGATATTATGGCATAATATGGTGGTTGCAATCTCAAATTATTTTTCATTGCTGAATGAAAAAATAGGTATCTGCATTGAAAATGAAATTGTGTTAGTCAATGAAAAGATAGGGCATACAGAAGTGAAGATGTGATGAGTAAGCACCCTTTCCGATTGGAGCACATTTAAGTTTATTGTGAAACTCAGTATCAAACTCCGTAAACCGGTTTCCTGAAGTTTCCTCATCATGGTGTCACAAACACTTATGTTTTTTCTAACAAATAAAGTTACCAAGGACAGATTAAATTACACATTCCACATTCAACAACAAAAAAGTAATTCCAAGTCAAGGAAAGTTAATTAGCATTCACAAAAGTTGGAACTCGAAACTGACTGTCGCAAACCACTCCAAATATAATTGATACAGAAAATTTCCAAGGCAATTTCGAACGAACGTCGCTCTTTCGCTCAATACGCTCATCCACGGTTATGTCAGTTCCAATAAGTTTACCTTGCATACGGAACGACAAGCTATTATACCGACTCAACAAAATGGCCATCACATTTACGATTTTTTGTGAAATTGCATTTATTATAACATCATTCCTTCATTTTTCCAACGGCGAAACTCCCCCAAACTACAAGTTATTTAGGGAACATGAGCACCCAATCATATCAACATATAGAAATGCAGTATACTCCCTTTGGAATCCAACAGACTCAATTGATAATTTTGGTAAATTTATATCCTCTTCCCTTAGGGGACAGGATCAAAATTGCCTGATTTACCTCACGGATTTTCTCGGAATCGACCTGAACCTAGATCAACTAACTGAGCCTGTAATTATCCTGAGCTTGGAAACAGCCTTGATTGATTCCCCTGGGTACGAAAATTTGATTTGGATGGTTGGAAACTCAAACAAGTCCAACTTGTTTGCAGAATCCTGCACGGAGAAAATCGATAAAAGTCAATATAATGACCTGAAATTGAATTCGCATCTTTGCTCGCAGTTAAATATCTCATTCATTATCAGGAACAGTAGGCCATGGAACTGTCACGTCAAGTTGGATATCCTGCCACCGCGCATATTGACAGAATCAGCAAAGAAGGAACTTTACAGTTCGTATCACCCAGAAGAAAAATTTAGCCTAGGACCGGCCCATCCGGAATATCCCTCGTCGTGGTACGTCGCCGTGTACCGTCCCAGCCTTGCACATTTTCCTGGTTCAAGCCAACGCCCTATTTCAGCTTTCCATGATTGAACGAAACTTCATAATAACTAGTTGGATCAAAGAAGCCTACCACATACCCATCATGAGTACCTACACCACATCACTGATTGTTCAACCCTTCCTTGCGGACATTTCGGGGACGGCGAACAGCGTCCATAGTACAGATTCCCAGGTCGAGGGGGTGCTCCAGCTGGAATTTTGCTTTGAATGCAGGACCATTCTAAAACTGGAAGGTAATCTGGACAACAGGATACATTGGAAGAAAATCTCTATTGGAAAACTAACTTTTGGATAATCTGGACAGGCGTCGAGATGAGCATGTTGATGGAATTCAGATTGGCCATTTGCCATATGGATATCTGGACAAGACGGAAACCATCAGCTATGAGGATTATTTCGATCAATGCTCAAACATTTTCACGAATGGTGATGGTCACCACGCCATTAGAAATCTCTTGGATGCCTTTTCCATCCTACATGAGGAACAGCTTTTGCATTTGGCTGCCTACCTGTGGCAGAGTATCTGGAAAAATTATACTTACGATGGGGGAAAGCAGTGCGGTGGTGGCCAGGCTATCGATGTCGCGAACAAAGAAGAAATCCCAGCAAAATTCCTAAAACCAGGGTTGTATGCTGTGAATAACTTTATCCCGTATTCGAATCACATTCCCTTGGTCATTCCGGATAAGCTCGATGCTCTAAAATTTGTCAGCTGCGGAAGGAGGGAGCATCCCTTAATACCATTTGAAGAGCTGCACCGGGCCTATCATTTCGAAATTTGGTTGACCCTGTTCATCTTCATCCCTGGCATTGTAGCAACACTCAAATTTGTAGGGCCAGCAAAGTCGAATCCTGTATCGGACCGTTTGACGTCAATTTTGAAAGTCCAGCTCGAGCAGGGTGAACCATTCACAACCAGCTTTCTCCAAGGTACTCCTGCTCGAATATTGAGTGGATGCATTCTTCTGATGGGGATTATTATCAGCAACGGCTACAAGAATACGAATGTCTACAACATGATCTTGCCAAGACAGCCTATTCCGTATGAGCGCTTCCAAGAGCTGGTTGATGACAACTTTGTAGTATTTTCGGTCCTCGCAGATGTGAGATTCCCATTTGCCAACGAGCCTCAGCCGGAATTCGACCAGCATGTCATTCATGAGGTTAATCAAACAGATAATATTTATGTTCACACCCAAATATTTGAAGCATGGAACCTAGTCAAGCCTTATGGCGTAGGGAAAGAATGGACACTATTAGACCTGGTAAAAAAGCATACCCAACTTCAGTTACCCAACCTGTATAACGATTACAGCTCTAATTTTTATCATTACCGAGCAGATATGTATAGAGACTTTCAGGTTTCTTTTGATCAAGTTTTAGAACTACGTTCAAATGCGACTCGGGATTATAGAAACGCTGCAAAAAATGCTTCTTACAATTTTCTTGGTGGATGCAATCAGGCAGCGCTAATTTTACCAGCAGTCACTTGTCATGAGTATGCTAGAAGGATAAAATTGGAAAATAAAAACCGTGCTGGTGCTCAGGTAAATGTAGGAAAGGAAACATATTTCCAACTCAAGTTTGCATTTTACTTGAGGGGGATCGTCCCCACATTTCTGGTGAAGGGGGTGAGGCATTTCAAGGAGACGGGAATTTTAGGCAGGTGGATGGATTTGATTTGGCTAGTGTCAAATCCAAATAAGGGCAACAGTCAGTCACGGGGAAATGACGGACCTGCAGGTGCTTCATTCGGGGGGAATATTGTCGTTATATTTGCTGTTCTCAGCTTGGGTTTGATATGTTCCTTGCTGGCCTTTATCGTTGAAAATTGTATGACTCTGTTTGTGATATGCTGGAATTCTTTAACAAGGATTGCAATTTTAGCATGTTCAATACATTTATCAATTAGCAAGTAAAATATAACTATTGAGAACTCGAGAAAGAATTATCAACTGGTTAATTCACGCTCAGCTACGTGTCTACCATCGTTATAAAATCGGTTGATTTAGAAATGCAGTACATAAAAGTGTGTATTACAGTGGGAAATTGTGCAATGCATGCCTTGCCTAAAGTCGTCATCAATATCATCCTTATTTATCAGTTTATCACACTCATTTGTTGAGATAACCGTATAGTTAAGTTTTCATTTATTTCCTTTTCACCCTAACTTCCCACACTATTCAACTCCATTAGATTTTTAGTATTATCTGATTCAATCATAACCAAATTTCAAGCAAAGTAGTTGCGATGTGGCTTTGTATTTTTTGCAACCAACTTTAAATGGATCAAATTTAAGCTAAACCTAGGCTAGGCTGTTCTTCTCATTCACTATAGTTTTTATTTGGCTTACAATCGTTTATTTGCGTACCTTTTAGAACTATTTTTGAGCTTGCTCTTGTTTGCAATGCTTCAAAGAAAAATTAGATACCGCAAATTGTAAAATTAGAAATAATATTATAAAGAATTGAAGGGTGTTTGTAATTGGAGTACAAATTCAATCCTCTGCAATGCATGAAAAAATCTTTTTTTTAAAGTGTGTTTCAAGTCATTTAATTAAAATGAAGTATGATGTTCATTGTGATTACGAATGAAAAGTACTTATCCTCACCCATGCTTATGATACAAATACATATTCTAAGGACTAATCGTAAGATAACAAATTACATATTCCCCTTCGGAATATCTTCATCCAAAGTGCACAACTTGATAGTGAATAATAGGTTTGGTGCAATTTAAAACATTTATAAAAATAAATAATTTTGTAACCAAGGCGCGTAAATATAAGCCGCACCTCGAAAACTGATAAAGATTCCTTAAGCCCTGAACTACACTCCAATCATATTTGATGACGAAAATTTGCAAACGAATCTGGAACGAACCTAAAAGTTCATCCACGATTATGCCAGTTTCAAACTTAACTTACTATGCGGATAACATACAATTGCATATACCAGCTCAAACAAAATGGCCGTCACAGTTGCTACAGTTTGCAAAATTGCATTCGTTGTAACATCATTTCTTTCTTTTTCCAACTGCAAAACTCCCCCAAAATACAAGTTATTTAGGGAGCACCCAATCATTTCAACATATCGGAAAGCAGTATTCTCCCTCTGGAATCCAACGGACTCAATTGAAAACTTGGGCCAATTTCTATCTTCTTCCTTTAGGGGCCAGGAGCAACAGTGCCTGATCTACATCACAAACTTTCTCGGAATCGACCTGAACCTAGATCAACTGACGGAGCCTGTAATAATCCTGGGCTTGGAAATAGCCTTGATTGATTCCCCCGGATTCAAAAATTTGATTTGGATGGTTGGAAACTCAAACAAGTCCGACTTGTTTGCAGGGTCATGTCTTGAGAAATTCGCTCAAGTTAAAAATGATTGGGAAATAAACTCATATTTACATCTTTGCTGGCAGTTGGATATATCCTTAATTTCCCAGAGAAGCAGGCCATGGAACAGTAGGCCATGGAATTGCAACCTCAAGTTGGATATCCTCCCACCGCGCATATTGGCGGATTCAGAGAGGAAGGGACTTTACAGTTCGTATCATCCAGAAGGTAAATCCAAAAGAGGACCAGAACAACCGGAATATCCGCCGCCGTTGTACTTTCACATGAACTTAATGGAGGAGAAGATGGTTTTGCCAAGTACTGTCCCAACTTTTCACATGTTCCTGGTTCAAGCCAACGCACTATCCCAGCTTTCCATAATCAAACGAAACTTCATAATCTCTGCTTGGATCAGACATGCCTACCGCAGACCCCTCGCAACTGCTTACACCAGTTCCCTGATTGTCCAAGCCTTCCTTGCGGACATTTCGGGGATGAGGACCAGCGTCCACGCTACAGCTACAAGAATGAAGGTGAATGGGTTGATGCCGGTAGAGTTCTGCTTTGAGTGCAGGACCCTTCTAAAACTGGAAGCTTATCCGGAGAACTGGAAGCATTGGACGGAAATCAAAGCGGGAAAACTGGCATTTGGAAATAATTTAGATAGGCACACGGCGGAGGATGTGGTTGGAATTCATGTTGCCTATTTGGCCCAAACATTTCTGAACAAAGAGGAAACCTTGAACTTCGAGGACTATTTCGGGCAATGCCCACACCTTTTCACGAATGGTGATGGCCACCACGCCATAAGAAATATGGTGGATACTTTCTCCATCCAACATGAGGAACAGC
>JAQIXQ010001213.1:0-16340 GCA_034700485.1 Pseudosinella alba
GGCGATGATCCCGAAGATATTGACAACAGCTACAAAATTTCGGAAGAGCGGTTTCCCCTCCACCTTCAGCCTTCCTCTATCTCAGTTATCCCACCGGAGCATGAATATCTAGTCATTTATTGCGACATAGTGAAAAAAAGTACAGGAATTTTTGGAGAGAGCGGAGAGGACCTTGAGGCTACCACGGAAGTTCCGGGTGATCAGGGTGATAATAATCCCGAGGTTGAGGGGGAGCCGAAGGAACATGTTTACTCCAAAGTGGTCGACATGCACCTGCTCATCCCGGAGAAACCTAATGTTGAATCCAGAATTAACAAATATTATGATCAGCTTTCACTCAGGCACAAGTCGAACAATACTAGAAGGAATGAGGAAGCCCCTTTACCAGAAGATGATAGGGTCAACGTTGTCATCTTCGGGATAGACGCAGTTTCCCACATGGAATTTATCCGGACAATGCCCCGGACCTACTCTTTCCTGATGAATAACTTATCCGCGGTGGAGATGCAGGGCTTCAACAAAATTGGGGATAACACATATCCCAACCTGGCTGCAGTCCTGACCCCGCATAACAAATCAACTCTGGGGTCCACTTGTGAAGAAGACTATTACTTCGACAAGTGTCCCTTCATCTGGAAAAAGTTTGCCGAGAGTGGCTACAGAACCTCATTTGCAGAGGATTCTCCCTGGATGTCGGCCTTCAATTATATGAAACTGGGCTTCCAAACCCCTCCCACGGACTATTACCTTCGACCCTTCCTGGTTGCCGCTGAAGACCTGATCGGAAGTGAAATGTCGATAAATGCCAATTTGTGTTATGGATCCCGACTGACCTTCGAGGTGATGCTGGACTACCTGCGCCAAATGGCTGGGTCAATGGGGCATGATAAGAGATATTTCCAATTCATCTGGGCTACTGGGCTCACCCACGACTATCAAAATTACGGGATGCTTGGTGACGCCCATTTACTCTCCACTTTGAAATGGTTCCAGAAGCTGGGCTATTTTAATCGGACTGTATTCATGTTGATGAGTGACCATGGCATCCGGTGGGGGGATATTCATGAATATCTTCAAGGGCAACTGGAGGAACGGCTCCCCTTCCTGTACTTTGTGGTTCCCTCCTGGTTTCAAAAGAAATATGCAAGGGCTTACAAAAATCTAAAATTAATTCAGGATCGACTGACCACCCCCTTCGACCTTCATGAGACTCTTCTTGACCTCATGGACTTGAGGCGACTAAATGAGGGAGCCATTTCTTACAAGGAAGAAGCTCTAATTCGTGCGGACAAGCTCAAGAGACTCCCCCGGGGAATAAGTCAATTCCTCCCCATTCCCCTCTCCCGAACCTGTGAAATGGCAGAGATTGAAGGGCACTACTGCTCCTGTCACCGGCTTCAGGAAGTGAACACCAGCGATCCGGAAGTGGGACAAGCAGCCAATTTTCTGGTCTATCAGCTCAACGTGATTGTCTCAGAGTACCCCCAATGTGGTTTCCTGACCCTGGTCAGTATTAGAACTGCTAACAAGATTGATTTTGGCTTCGATGTGAATGAGTGGGAGGGTGGGACAGGGTATGAATTGGCTGTGAAAACACGTCCTGGAAATGGCGTCTTCTCGGCTTCCATAGTGAAGAATGACACGGGATCGTGGAGGGTATCCGGACAAATTGGGAGGACTAACTTGTATGGAAATCAGAGTCATTGTGTGAATGAGAAGGAGCTCAAGTTATATTGCTACTGTGCGGATTTGATAATTAGGGACGATGATGAGAAAGAAAAGGAAAATAAAGTGTAATATGAACAGATAAAGTCATTGATGTTGCGAGGGAATAATTTATTTTAGTTTAGTTATTGTGCAGGTAAGATTTCTTAGCATATAGTCCTCCGAGTATCATATCGTGGAAACTACATTGTGGGGTATATTTGGAGACTTACTTTCCACCTCCACCACCACCACCCCCACCTCGTCTGCCACCTCCACCACCTCCTCCGCCACCATATCTTCCACCTAAAATAAAAATATAAATTAACAATCAATTTAACAACACAAAACATGATGAAATAATTTATAACCCCAACTCAAATATGCCATTAACTTACCACCACCACCGCCGCCACCTCCTCCGCCACCACCACCTAAAAAATTAAAACAATTAGTTAATTGTACAAAATCTGATCTGAGTCGATATGACAAAGTATATATAGTATAATGGTAAATGTGTTCGAAAAGCGCATAGATTTCAGTAGAACAAAATCTTACCTCCTCCACCGCCACCGCCGCCACCGCCACCTCCACCACCACCACCACCTCCTCCTCCTTTGGTAATGAATTATTCGGTAATCAGAATCCATTTTGACAACAAGAATGAAATAAAATAGGATAATGTAAAAATACAAAGTAGATCTAATTTTAATTTAACGTACCACCACCACCTCCACCGCCACCTCCTCCTCCACCCCCACGCTTAACCCTTATTGAATTTCCGACAGTTCCATGCTCCTTAATTCCTATTGAATTTGCGAAAAGTGATTAAATTTAAATTAAATTATAGTAGACTTCCCAAATTACAATCTTTTTAGCTGTCAATGAACAAGGAACTTTAGCAGTGGATGATTTAAATAGCAATTTACCTGAAAGAATAGTTTCCATATACTTCTTCGACATTCCTGGATTGAGTTGCTTATCCACAGGGTATCTTTCAGCCACGGTGGGGTAAGCTGAGACGGTCCAGGAAATGAGCAACAAGGTTGCTCCGACAAGGAGCAGAAATGACTTTGCTTCCATGATTAATTGTCTTTGTTTAAAAGAAAAATGATCTTGGACTTGACTGTTTGAAGACGATGTGAATGAATGAAATGTGTGGTCTCAGTCAGTCTATTTATATTCCAATTTCGGACTCGGATTTATCTAAAGCTAAAGCTCGTTAAAGTTTGGAGAAGGTCATTTTGTAAAATTGTAAAGCAGTTCATTTTCATTCAGCTTTAGTTCAGTTCCAGGAATTCTTATCTGGACTCTAATTACTAATTACCTCAAAATAACGTAAAACTCACAATCAGTACATATTTCTCCCAGTAATTGACCATTTTTTAAATCTCTAACTGGGCAGCGGGAAGGTGCATGGAGCAGTGGGACTAGTGGGAGGCAGAATTGACGTCAACAAAGACAAATGAATGAAAATACTAATGACATTCGGGGAAAGAGAGAAAAAGTTATCTTAATTTCCTTCCTCTTGGGTTACGTTACGGTCGATGAAGGAAGGAGAATGGCACATATCTATATTGCTTCCGATTAGCATTTGGACAATTATGATTTTTATGAATGAATGTGTTATTTAGCTAAAAATTATCTCGTCTCATACTTTTGTCCTGGACATTCCAGTGATAACCAGGCAGAGCTCATCTTACGTAAGGTCATACTTCCATTTAAACGTACGTCATCGGTAGTCGAGATAGGCTTTGCCAAAAAAAATCATTTCCTTTTTTGGGCATAATCTGTGAAAAAGTATTTTGGGACCTAGACTTTTATTACATTATTTATATTAGTCAGTATGCACCAAATCAAATGTGAATTCATGTCACGACATATATCTCATTTTAAAAGTTGGCAAACCAGGGAACCTTGCGATTAAATGATTAACGTCTGCCGTCTGGTTTTAAACGGTTAACATTTTTCTGTAAGCATCGTGGTCAAGGTGTCAAATAATTAAAACCTTTTATGTTCAATGTTCATTCATATTCCAAGGGAAATTGTCGTGACGTTTATGTACTGTCATCAACCCTTCAACTTCATCAAATTAAAAGTAGTTAGGTTTCTAAAAGTGGTTGTCTTAATTGTTTAGACAATTTATTGGAAATGTAACGTTTATCCCTTCGTTCGCTGCTAATTAAATCTAAATCAGTACCTACATATTGTTGTCATGTTAAATGATCCATATTAAGTGAGTAATAAAAAGTACAACTTTGTTTGTCTCCGGAAATGCTCTGCTATAACTTCCTGTGCAATGAGCAATATCATAATCATATTAAGAGTTTTATCTTCTATAATAAGGACTGTATAATTTTAGTCATATATGATATAGTTGCAATTAAATTATGGAGCTCTATTTTGGATTGCGCTTGCAGTTTGCATTACACATAAAATATTCAGGGAGCCTACTATTGTTAGTATTACGGATATGTAGCAGCTTTATGTACAGATAGCTTGTAAGGATAATGCTGTTTGTTACTTCAATTTGATCCACCTTGTGGGTCATTTGATTTGATTTGATTTGATTAAACTTTATTTCCGTGTTACCATTCATCAGTATAATATAACATACTGTTCTCCCTGACAGAACACGTTTCCGAAAGACACACTTTACAAATCCAATAGACAAGCCGAGTCAAAACCAATAAATTAAAATAATGCTTTTGGAGTTCATACGAATAATATGACCATATATAAATGCTTCAATAAATTGGTGTTCATACTATTTAACATCTAATTCTACATCTCACGTGTTAAGCAGTAAATGCCTCAAATGTACAACGAGTTATTCATGCCTCACTGACACTACTACTTTAACTTATTTTGACGTTTCATATTCTCTGCACTAGTTTTAGCATCGCCATCATCAACGCATTAAAATTTGGCTTATTATCATGGTTACTAAAATCACAACATTTTACTAATCATTTGGGTTATCATAGTATGAGTTACTTAAATGAACTAAAATTAGGTAATTATGCTATTTTATAGTTGATTGACAAACTAGTCATATACATTTGCTAAATCAGCATCTTCGTTGACCGCCATGGTAATTAATACCATCCCTTCCACCAATATGATTTGTGCCATCACATCGTCAAGTCCTCCCTTGCAGGACTGGAGGCATCTCTGGGGATGAAAGAAAGAAGATAAGAAAATGTTGTTCCTGATAAGAACTGGGATCCAGGGGCTGAAAGCTGCAACAACCCCATTAATCCAACCCCTGTTCCTCCCCATCCTGTATTTGGCAGTACAGTCACTGGGCATTATCCTCGGCGTTTGGTTGAGTGGAGATCGAATAGAGGATGAAAAGGAGTTTAGGAGTCAACAACATTCACAAGTTTATGATTTTATCATTGGTAAAGTGAACTTAATTTGTTAAAAAACAAAATTAAAATTAAATAGAATTAAATAGGCAATCAAATGCTGTATGGTTAATGGTGCATGCTACAGTGGGTGCCGGAAGTGCAGGTTCCCTCCTTTCGAACCGTCTAAGCAGATCATACAAAGTTTTACTACTGGAAGCCGGGGGAGAGCCAAATCCTTTACAATTCATTCCCGGATTTGGCTTGTTCCTGATAAACCACCCGGAAGTGGATTGGCAGAATCGAAGCGTTCCCCAGAAATATGGGACTTTGATTTCTGTGAATGGGGTAAATCAAGAATAACTTATGGAGAAGCTATTATTGTTGCCATTGTCATTTGGCACTTTAGCAATAAATTGTCCATTCTAGGAATCAAGCTGGAGTGCTGGATTAGGATTGGGTGGCTCCGGGAACCTTAACTGGTTGATGCATTTAAGGGGCCATGTGAAAGACTTCGATAACTGGGCAAGGATAACTGGAGATCCAAGTTGGGGCTGGGAAGCTGTCTTAAAATACTTTACGAGATATGAAGATTATGAGATACCTGGAGATAACCGTAATGCCAAAATAATTAAACGCATTTAAACTTGAATCTTAGTTAATTTCCTTGTGATAAAATAATTCAAATGGTTGTTTCCAGTCAATCATGGATACCGAGGAGAGCTCCGAATCCAAACTCCAGGCTACACCGGAAATGCCAGAGAATTTGTCAGAGCTGGAATGGAGTTGGGATATCCACATGTTGATCTAAATGTTCCATTTACTGAAGGTGGTTAGTTAATTTTATTTTTGTAACGCAAAATTGCAAAGTTATACAAGACTGATTAAAGTTTCCCTGTTTCCCGAATGAGCTCACGCAAAGTTTGCTTCTGTTTGGTTTGGGTAGGGTTTGATGTGCTCAGATACGCTATCCAGAGAGGAGTTCGTCAGGCCCCATATAAGGCCTTCCTGGAGCCCATCCGTAACCGTCATTCCCTGACCATCATGAAGTTTGCCCAAGTAAATAAGATCTTATTCCAAAATGGGAACATTGCCTACGGAGTAGAGTATGATAGGCATGGGCGGTCACACGTCGCTTTTGCCACACGAGAGGTTATTGTCTGTACCGGGACGGTCGGAACCCCAAAGCTTCTCATGTTATCAGGGATCGGCCCTAAACGACATATGGACAGTTTAAATGTAAGAAAGTTTAGTAAAATTTCCAAATGAGACTTATGGAACTGTTTGGGATATTGTCGCTTGAATTGTTAGATACCCATTGTTGCAGACCTTCCAGTGGGGGATAATCTCCAGGACCATCTTGGGGTCTACCTAGGCCCATTCTTCCTCAGGGAAGGTCTCGGCACCTATTTCGATCGGGACCTGACTCCCTCCGAATTCGTAAAATTGTTCATCAGCGGTTCCGGCCGTCTTTCCAGCACAGGTTTAGAAGCATCCGGGTATATTTCCTCCAACTACGCCAAGGCTCGGGGTGAAGGTCACTGGCCGGATTTGCAACTTTACCTGGATTCCTTCACCAACTTCCGTTTGGGTCCGGAGACCATTGCGGGGGGATTCAACTTGAAAATCGATGAAATCAGGAAATACTTGATTGGTTCAAAAGGGAGGGACTCCACTTTCGTCGCCGTCAGTGCAGCCAGGCCCTTCGCCCGGGGCTATGTTAGACTTGGTGGTCGGAGTCCATATGGCAAGCCCATCGTCGACCCCAACTACCTCGGCGACCCGGGTGAAACCGATCTCAAAGTTTTGTTGGAAGGGGTGAAGGCTGCCATCTACCTGATGGAGAATACGACAGCGGGAGGATTCCAGATGGGGGCAAGATTTACCCCGAACAGAGTGAGCATCTCCCCTTTCGATCAGATCCGTATTGGATTTGCTACATTCGAAAGTTTTCGGTGACCCTTGGTCACCCTGTTGGAACTGCTTCCCTGGGTTCGGTGGTGGATAATGAGCTGAGGGTTAAGGGGACAAGAAACCTCAGAGTTGTGGACGCTTCCATCCAGCCTGTAATAGTTGTGGGGCCGACACAGGCGTCAACGCCGATGATAGCTGAGAAGGCGTCAGATATGATTGGGAGATTTTGGAGGGAACAGGATCAAGCTTACAAGCCTACGTGGTACAAAACTCGTTATTAATTAGTGCTAATTGTAATTGTTATTGTCTCCTCTCATACCTCTCCGGTTGATTATGATTAATTAATTAAGTAATAGAATGAGTTAATGCATTTTTAAAATGTTCCGTTAGTGAAAGAGATCATGTTACTACTCCTGCATGACATTTTTATTTCCAAAAAGCTACAAAATCATATTATGGGATAACGTGAGAATTTTAAAAATTCGACCAGGTTGTCTTCACATCTTTTTAATTTTGCTGCACACAGATTATGAAATATGTCACAGTCACCCCCAGAACCTGAAAATATTTTTTTATAGAAAGGTGAAAAATATTTTTAGTAGGGAGATAAGCATCGATTAATTACTTTGCGCTGTTTCTTACGTTGGCCAACACTCCATAAGTGATTGGGAACACGTTACTTGCTCTAATTGCGACCACATTTGCTCCCACCTCAATTGCAGTTAGGTTCAGCTCGTCCGAATCCATTTGACGTCGATTGCTCTCCACCGAAATCCAACTACTTAACTTCCACATCTAAAATTCAATTTTAAACAGGATCATTTCATTAAAATTTAGTAAACGTACACACACTTATAAAATTAAATTTTTAATCTCACTTGATAGCAAATATCCGCAGAGCAGAGCAGGATAACTGATGCATTAATTAAGTAGAACATCAACAAAAATACTTGACTCCACTCTGGATTCACTTCGACAAAGACCTCATCAAATGAGATGGGGTAGAACAAGATGATCTTTGCCAGGAAATATGTGAAATTGCTCCCAAATGGCTTGTTAATTAACTCGGCCAGTGTCTTCAATGCTTGATATTCCTTACTTAATTGGGTCCACTTGTGTGGCTCCTCCTTTTCCTCGATGTCTATGGCCATTTGCTTCTCACCGGTTTGAGGAAGTTTGAAAACATTTTCTTCCAAATTGCTTGTCATGGTTCTTAATGTGTCCAGGCTGGACTGTAAAGTTGAGCTGAATGCTTTCACCGGGAAGCGCAAAGTGAGGACCAGGGTGAGGAGGAACAGGTATGCGTAGGAAGGGAGAAGGCGTCTATGAAATAATAATTTTATTATTATGCAAAATCAACAATTAAGTAATTATGCAACAAATTGGTAGAAATCTTTGAACCTTTGAAAGGATCCTGCCGCCGCCAACACCGCAAGGACCGAATACCCCGCTGAGCCCCTCCCAGTTTGCTTCATGCCATAATCCTTCAGGAAGAAAATCTCATGGGCTGCCTCCTCATACTCACTCCACCACCATCTCACACTCCAACCCGACGTCTCCCGACTTCCTGTGGATTGGATCACCCCTGTCCCAGTCGACCAGAAGGATAAGCCCATTCCAAAATAGAAGATTGCAAGAAGGGTCGCCAACACTTTTGTATTTCCCAATCCCAACAGCTTTTTCAAGGATTTCCACGCGGTTGGCTCAAGTGACGATGATGATGATTTTCGAACAGGGACACAATTTCCAGGTTGAATTACAAAATTAACTAAATTCAAAAAATCTCTCTGGTTCCACCAAAAATACTTGAGGACGGACATCTTCCAAATTACGTGAACCATAGCATGGACCATATCAAAATACATAGAGGGATTCTTAACCTGAGTTGGAATGGCAAATCTGACATCCCGAACCAGCCAAATGATATGGAGGATGGTGAAAACAATGCAAAGCAGTTTTTGAGGGAGCCACGTAACGGCAATGAAATGGGGTTGGGATGAGGCCGGATTGGAATGGCTTTCGCAATTGGAACTATTAATCAATTTCAAACGAAAGGGACTGCAACAAAGGAGAAATGCTCCGTCCATGTAAATTTTCAAAAAGTTTGTCAAATTTCGGGAAGTTTTAAGCGAGTTCTCATTTTGGAAATGTGGTGGTGGGATAAAATTAGGCATTTGAGTTTTTTTCGTGGGTGTGGAGGAATCCAGCATAGCTGAAAACTTTCAGCTAAACTTATTTCTTTTCCTGGGAGGGATATTGGATTATTGAATGGATCAGTGCCTAAGCGACAGTAGGCCCGGCCCTGTCGCAAAGTCGGGTTGTATAAGGCCCGGCCCCCATTTTCATGAAATAAAAATCCACTACAAATTACCTATTGAGTTGCCATACCCAATCTAGATAGGCTAAATTCAATTACGGTACATTAACTTACCGCGCATGAATTTTTTTATTGGAAGTAGGGGTTTGGGTAGCTTCCTAAGAACCTCATTGGTATCGCAGTTTTTGCGTAAATCAGAATTTTTTGAAAATTTAATATGATGCAAAATGCAGTAAGACATATCTATAATTAATAAGCTAAAACTATTTGCTAGCGTCGGTAACCATTTGTTTTGTAAATTTACTCCGAAAAACTAGATGTAACTCGTAGCGCAATAGGAAAAAATGGCGAGCGTAGCGAGCCCGAAATTTTAGAAGCACACTTAAAATATAATTCAGAAAAAAGCGAAAAATTAGACTCTCACCAAACAGACGATGAGTTTTTCCTACGCTGTAATACAGGGCTAGATGTATGTACTACTGCATGCAAGCAAAAGTAACGGCTTAAATTCCTATCGGAATTTCCGGATTTCCAATTCTGACCTCGAAAAAAGAGCAGGGATAACACCGGGAATACTGGATTAGAATAGAAGATGACAAATTACTGGAATTCCCTATTTCATCCTAGACCCACAATATACGGAAGCATTCTTGTAAAAATCTGTCTTTCCGAAATTTTTGGAATCGGTATTTTTTAATTATTAATCCCGACCAGGCCCGGCCCCTTCGGGGCCCGGCCCTGTCGTATGCGCGACATCTAAACCCCCGTCGCTTAGGCACTGGAATGGATGGGACTATCTTAGACATCGGGGAGTAAATATCTTGACTTCGTAACCGAGGGCAAGACAGTGTCCAGAATTTCGACAAATATTAAAGAAAATGATATTCAAATATTGATGTTTTTTTTATATACCTAATCATGTCATTATAATGCTACGTAAAAAAAATTCCACCTGCCTTGCACTACAATGCAATAGCTCATAATTACATAGCTCGATTCGAATTGGATATATTTTTTTAGAAGTGAGTTGAATGCACGTATTTATTACCGACATGACAAATATTGTCATTTCTCACTTTGCCATTAACTTGCGTCATAACCAACCTATCTTTAGTTAATACTGTCGCTATCTATAAAAAATTATTATGCGGTATTATATAATTTGTTTTTATAGTGGGAAATATTATTTTGGACATAAAAATGACAATCATTGACCTTACAGGCAGGCAAATATATACTTAAATCAAATTTGGTAGCGGTATAGTAGGTATTCATTATGTAATTTGCATAACTTTTCTAGGACATGAAATTATATGATCCCAATTTAATTCCCAAACCTATGCTTAACTGTCAAGAGAGTGAAGGTGATAATAAAATCTCACAGGCTTAAACTATATATTAAATTGGCTTTATATTTGTGTAAATTACATGTAATCTTCTTAATTTTGTGAGAGATATGAATTATACTCTTCAAGTAAATTAAGCTCGGATTAATTAATTAAATTATGGCGTTGGTGGCATTGCTGGCATTATTCAGGGAACGCTGCATAGACGGGATCTCCCACTTTAATTATGTGGCCTTCTCCAGCAGGAAGATACAAGCCCAGTCGGATTCCCATTAGCCCCGTGTTCTTTATTGCGTCCAGCAATTTCTTGTCATCCACCAGGTCCAGGGTATTGAGTCTGCAATTAAGAAATAAATATGATATAGTTACATAATTATGTTATTAATATTGCATGGGCTCTTTTTATTCAACAATAATCAAGCACCGAGATTGAGATGACATTCACTTACTCTTTCAAAGTCTTAAGGGGCTCCCCATCCTCTGGCAATGTTCCAAGGTCATTGTCCACCGTAACTGTCCGGCATCTTGAAGGGTAAATCAAGAGGAAACAGTTAGTTAAGGTCAGATTTAGACAAATTAAGATTTCAGCATTAAATTATTTTGGTGAAACCTTGGGCAGGGAGCGGCTGCCTTCATGGTAGCATCCTCATTTCCGATTTTTACAAATGGCCAATTCAATTCCGCGAAGGGTTTTGCAACCTGGTCAATGAGGATGTTGGGACGCCAGTTCTTCCAGGAGGAATCCTTGTCCAGGTGCTTGTTCAACTCTGTAATGGACTCACAGGCACAGAGCAAGTAAGAGGACTCGTTTTGGAATGATCCCTAAAATAAATTTAAAACATTCCATTGTTAAATTGTCATAGTCATGCATTAAATAAGAGAACATTAATTGTTAAAAAAGTAGTTGTTTAAATGACATTTCTAAATTCTAAAGTTCTTACAAGGTCAGACAGTTCATATTGTGGACATTTGTACATATAGGGCTGGAAGGTTCTTTGGGTTTCGTTCATATGGTGATAGTACAATCGGAGGGTGCTGTCCCCCAAGTACTCTTGGAACCATTGGGCAACGTCATCCCCGCAATCCAATACTTTCACGTGACGATCATGATCAATTCTATAATTAACAAAAAGTAATTTAATCTATTCGAAGTTATTAAACGCATTTAAATTTTGGAGTTAATGCTTGGACCAAAAATGTCAGGCCAGCGTATCTACCTGCAAACTCGCTGGTTATCTTCGGTTGGTTTGGGATAAGTAAATGTGAAGTCCGGCATGTCAGGGCCCTTTACAGTGAGCTTGTCATCTTCATGGATATCGAATTTAATTAAGGCCATGCTGGGATACTTGTCCATCAGCATCATTTTTCCGATTTCGTTCACAACCATAAGGTCACGGTCTCGAATATTTGCGTTGTGACCTATTCGAAGACGGGGAAAATATTGTAATAATTTTTAACCCAGCGCATTCTAATTTGATTATTTTTTTAATTGAGATTAGGAACTGGACTAATTAATTATTTTACATTTAAATGCCAGCTTGGTCATGACCCCTTTGTCCACCTCCACAGCCCCACAAGCCTTGACAGGGTAGACGAGGAGCTTCTTCACCCTCCCAACTTTGACCCATTTCCCCGGTCTTGACTTTGGCTTGGCTTGCTTGTCATCATCATCATCACTGGCCTTGGGCTTGGCGGTTTCAGTTGTAGGTGCCGTGACCTTGGGCGATTTTTCCTCAGGCGTCCTCCGTAAATATAAGCTGGCTGCAATAACTAATACTGTGACTAACAGGCCTAATGGTGAAAAGGCGCTGGTTAAAAGGGAAATTATACAGGAACTCATTTTTAATTAGAATCCACTTTTAAATGGCACTTTTAAAGGGACATTGAATGGGCGTCAATTTTAGCTATCAAGAAATCTACAATACTCCGGGATTAGAGTCAACATCCTCCGATCCCCACTCACTCTGAATGAATAAAACTTTAAATATGAAATCATGCAATTTTTATATTAACTGTGTTCATGATTACGAAGGATAATGATAAACCGACCTGGACCACTGGGCTGATGCCTAGGAGCTTATTTTGGATAACAACATGTTGTATGGTAGCATGTTTACAAAAGCAGATAACACATTGATAAGTATTTGTATTTATGAACCGCCTTTGCTTTTCACTTAACCAGCTTTACAACATTTTTAAAGCAAAAATTGTTTATCACACTTACGTCCTCATCATCATCAGCAAAAGTCAAGTCATGTCATTTGCGTAAAGACTTTCCTCAAGTGTTTTTCATTCCAGCCCAGCAAGTAGCATCAGCCCACCATATCCAACCAGTGACGAAGAATGAACACTAACTTCAGACAATGCGACATGAAAACAGCGTTTCAAAAGCGTCATATAACTACAAGGGAAAAGGTGGCTACAAAATAATGTGACATGACATGAATATTATTATGTTATTTGAACTACTAAAGCTCAAATATCTGTAACTAACTGAATTTGAGAAACTGTTAATCTCGCCAGAGGAGAAAACAATGGCCATGTTAATTATGAAAAATTACGAGTGTTCCACTGATTAAAATATGTACGATAAAACTGAATGAGTAGGGGGAATTAATTATCATTTATTGTTCCATAGCAAAAATAAGATGATATGGTGATAATGTAAATGCCTGCCCCGAATTGGTATTACCTATGTACTTTTAAGTCAAAGGGCAATATATAAATAGCTTGCATTAGAGAAACCCTTTAATTAGACTTGGCAGTTCATCACTAATTCCAGCTTAAGCTAAATTGATACTGAAAGCGGGTCGAGTTTTATCAAAGCAGGCTTTACTGGTTTTCCTTCAGAACAAAACTATCAGTTAATTCAAGATTTATAATAACTGGATAACTGATACTGATAAACCTCTAAAATTGCATACCTGAACGGTTCAGGCTGAACCTAAGCAAGAACTTTGAAAACAAGTTGAGCTGAGCAAATAATTATTCCATGTGGATATTTTTCTTACGCAACCTTCCCATCCAATTTCAAGTTGTATTCATTTGCTACTTGTTAGTAATCTCCTTTGACCCTTGACTTGACCTTTTCCTCGTTGCAAGTTACGAACTATGAGGTTGTAGTGCAGAAACTTATTTGTAATTCCATACTTCATACTTCATACTTCATACTTCATACTTCATACTTGGGTCGCTGCTACTTGCTATTTACAAATAACATGATCAGATCTAAATGTAGGATAAAAACTAATTACTTTGTATTCTTCTTCCCCGCTGTCATGTCATGTCATTATTTCATGACCTGACATATACTTTTAATTTACGATTAGTGAATGTCACATAATATGTCTTTAAATATGTTATATTTACTCATGTGTACAGCAAGTATGATGAGCTTATGGCATTTAATGGTATTCAAACATTTTTGAGAAGTGCTAATTAATTATCAATAGTCCATACTAATTACTTTAGTCACTAAAATTATAATTAAAGTTAATCAAACAGTATAATCACTGTCAGTAAATAAATGTTTTTTTTTTAAATAAAAGATGTAAAGAGCCAGAGCCAAAAAGACAAGCATGAGCTCAAGCCAAAACACCAAAATGCATGAAAAAAGTAGACGCTACACCACCACCACCCCTACCACCAAGCAGGGATGAATGAACAAAGGCAAATAGCAGAGATGAGATATGGGATGAGTGTGAGAGCGAGAGCAGGGAAAAAAGAGCGGGCTTTACTGGCCCACTCTCTCTCTAATAAAGCCATAACACATCCACTCTCCCTCCACATCTGCTTCTGTTGTTGGTTGTTAATGCTTGGGACTCGTCTCGTCGTGTCCGTTTTTTATTAGGCAGAGTTGAGTTGGCTAACTCTGCTAACTTCATTTGTCATTTCTACTAATTATAATTAATTGCAATTTTAACAAAATTATGTGTACAACGACAACTCAATATAGTTAGTTTACAAGTTATCTGCAATTTTAACTGGCAATTAGGGGGAAATAGATAATTAAAAAATTTAAAGTTGAAATCCGAAACAGTTAGTCTTGGTACATGTCCATATCAGTCAGTGATCAGGTGTTTTTTGAAGGGTTGATAGTGATTAGTTAATTATTATAGTAAAATAGTTAGTTTTGTAGTTCGGATTCCTAAACTACTGAATCTGTTTAATTTAGTTGGGTTCAGTTCATTCTTCATCATGATCCATGACATGTGACAATGAGAAGTTAGTTGTGGTTTAGTTTAGACATTAGACATTAGAGAGGAACAATTAACTGGTGACTAGTAGAAGCTACAACCAACAACCTAATTGTAATTAAGTTTGTAATTTGTAATTATCAATTATGCCGGAGACGCGAGCTTCAGCTTCATCGACCACCACCAGGTCGACAAGGAGGGGAACAGGAGGGGTCAGTACTACTACAACCGGCGGAGGTGGTGGTGGAAGTAGTAGTAGGGCTACTACAGGAAGGAATCAGCCACAACAGCAACAACCTGTGGGGAAGGGGAAGCCGAAGCCAACAACGGCAACAACAGCCCCACCGCCAGTGCCACAACCACCTCCGTCCACGACAATGACGAGGAGAGGGACTGTGACTGCACCTGCGACAAGGTCAACAGCTGTGCCGTCGTCATCAACGTCGTCGAGATCCGTGGAGCGAAGAGCTACTGCAACTAGGACCTCTGCTGCAGCTCCTGCAACTACAACAACCGTTACTACGCGTGCAACCCGTGGAGGAGGGGGAGGAGGTGATGCTGCTGTTGGAGGAGCCAAAGGTGAAGGTGATCGTGGTAGGTCAAGAGCAACAACAACAACTGCTGCAAGTAAGCAACGATCTCAACAGCCACAACCTAGCAAATCATCTTCAGCAACAACCGACCGTCATCTCGCAGAGATTCCGAGAATCCGTCCTCTTCCAAGAGTACCAGCAACTGTGGGAGTAGCTTCTGCTCCGCCAAAGCAGCCCCCCACCACAATGCCAACAAGATCAACGGCCACGCGCTCATCCTCTCGGAGCAACAACAAAGCTAACGACAATACTAATGCCACAACAACAGTAGCAGCAACAACCACAAAAAAGGCTGAGGCTGATGCTGCTAAGAAACCGAAGGAGAAAGATAGGAAGCAGCCGTTGAAGTCGTCGGAGAGCCAGGAGCCCCAACAAGGGGCCAAGGACAACAACCGTGGCAAGGTCGACAAGAAGAAGAAGGCAGTACCGGAACCAGAACCGGTTGAATCCACGCCCCCTAAGGGTAATCAAATGGATGTTGATGAAGAGCAGGAACAGCAGCAACAAGTTGTAGCGGAAGTAGAGGCGGAGAGCGCGGATGAACAACAACCGGAACAAATGGAGACATCAGATCGATCTTCAGGGGCAAGTGGTAGTAGTAGTCTTGGCAGCAGCACTTCTTCATCACAAAGTCAGGAAGAGCAACAAGAACGAAAACGTAGGAAGGACGCTGTTGTGGCGAACAACCCGGTTGTCCGCCTCCCCCGTCTCACCAACAAGGACATTGTGAATCAGCAACAACAACAAAAGGAATCTGACAGCAGCAACAAAAAGAAAACTAAGAAGAAGAAGACTACAACAACAGATGCTGCTGCTGCTGCTCCTCCCTCTACTCAACAAGATGAGCCTCCCCAGCAGAACTCCTACCTCCCACCCCCATCAGAGCTCCCCCGCCCAACGGACTCCCAGGAAGTCCAGGC
>JAQIXQ010001214.1:0-16328 GCA_034700485.1 Pseudosinella alba
GGGGGGAATGGGAGGGAATAAGTCGACGTGTATTTGGTAACTTCATGACCTCCAACGGAGTGAAAACCAAAAGTAGTCTAGCATAGTGCAATAGCCATGAAACCAGTCACCATTCCCAGGTGACGACTGGCACTTATCGGGGAGACAAGAGTCCAGGATTTCTGCAGCGGATTTATTGGATGGGTGAAGTTTGTTTTCCAAAATCCAAGTTAGTCGAGGATTCCAATCCGATATGGGCTCTTGCGGAATCAGAGCTGGAATGAAATTCCTGAGTAGTACCGGTTGGTCAATCCCCCAGAAGTGGACTCCAATGAAGTTGTTGTTGGCCAGAAGGCATGGGCTATGCTGAAGTAGGTTCCAGGTAGCAAAATTAATATCGACTTTGGGGCTAAATGAGTAGGGAAAGATTTGGTTGTGGAGCCATTCCAGTTCTTTGCCATTCGACGGGACCCTCACGTTTATATTGGTGAAATGGGAAGGGTCAGGCGTATCGGATATTGCATTGACCGTTAATGCTACTACTGAGAAGAAGTAAAGAAGTTGGGTGGATGCTGAAATCATTTTGGAAACTTTGATCGGAACGAGAGGTGAGCTTACGCGGATGTATTTAATGAGAGAAAATGCGTATAGGACTCTCGCAGCTTGCGAGATTGCAAACTCTGCTTCAATGTCACAATGAAACTATTTTATTTTATTTCTTTCCTGGCTTTAAATTTCTACTTTACAATCATGTCTGTGTTAAAGGGCAATCAATTTAGTCAAATCGTAAGTGGACAAATGTGATCATTAATCATTCCTTCAAGTAGGAATATATAGTTATGTCGTAATCAAAAAAAATAATGAGAACCATCATTCAAACAACTTGAATGTGTCAATGTAATGATAAGAGTAATTAATAACTATAATGTATTATCGAGCCTTACCAACACACGCTGTTTTCAGGATGGCATGTGACATAAATTATATTTTTATGACACGTTGGATTTACAAGTTATAATGGCTTAATATTACTGTCAATTTCAAACAAATATGACGGTCAAGTCGAATATTATTAAAATTATTTCACATGAATAAGCTCATGTCAGCCCGAGCATCCTAGGTAGGTTAATGGTGGAGTTATAGTGAAATAACGATGGGAAATCATAATTGATTCAAAGGAAATGTGAAAATATGTTTATTTAAACCGTATCATTATATTTAATTACAATTGAATTTAGTAAAGTATGTAATCAGCAATATCAAATATATGCGCTCAACAGTAAAACAGAAAAGCAACATTATTTTATTTAGATTATTTTACAACTGCTAGTATGGGCTGCGTTCTGCACAACCCATATGCAAGGCAATAAGCTACGTTAAATTAATCTATTAAATTATTAAATATTATTAAATGTTAAATTAAATTAATAACATTAAACGTATATTTAGTTTAGGAATTCTAACGTAAATTAAATTAGTTTTGAATACATAGATATGTAGTTAGCAATCCATCCGCGGTGTGCAATTAGGATTCTTTAGTGGTGGATAATGTATAATCCATAAGAATGTGGCCCATTATAAATTCCTCTTTCAACAGTTTGATGTGAAGCAAAGCGATGGCTTCATGAGGGTTTACTGTAATTGAAATATAACAAACTATAAGACATCCTCCTTACATTATTGCCAAGCTTTCCTTGAACCAATTGTCACAAAAGCTTTGACCAAAAGCGATATTTATAGTTTATATATATACCTAGGCGTCGGACGAGCTGTATCTGTCCGGCAAACTTGTTTCTCATGTCTCCGGAGGGTTCCGGCAGCCTTGAATGATTTCTGGCAGAAACTACACTTAAAGTTGCGCTCTTGGGAATGAACACTGGAGTGCCACTTCAAGTAGTATTTGGAAGCAAACCTCTTGTTGCAAATTGGGCAGATATGCGTCTTCGCCTCGGCATTCCTTTTTTTCGCCAAGTGCCACTCCAAATAACGTCTTGTCTTGAAGGATTTGTTGCACTCACTATCAGTACATTTAAAAGGTCTTAGGGTGGTATGCAATGCCTTGTGATTTCGCAAATAAGCCCTCGTTTTGAAAGACTTGGGGCAGATATCGCACTTGAAAATTTTCTCATTGGTGTGGCACGTTTTACTATGGCGAAGTAGACCATCCCTTGTAAAACGCTTTTTGCAAATATTACATTTGGCTGGTTTCTCACCCGTGTGCGTGTTAATATGTCGTTCGAGCGTAGTTCTATCCTGGAAACTCTTATCGCAGAGTACACACTGCGCGCTGTGAGTTTTCAGATGAGCATAATACAAATGCCTGGTATCGTAGCGTTTGAAACATAGGGAGCATGCGGGGTATTGTTTTTCCTTTGAATGAACTGTTGATTTGTGAGTCTGCAACCCAGTTTTCTTAGTAAAACGGGCATTGCAAATCTCGCACTTGAAAGCCTTTTCACCTGTGTGCGTGGATATGTGTCCCGGAGGGTGTCACGTGTAAAAAACCCCATTGGGCAAAGGTCACAGTTGAACTTTCTTGGTCGATCAGTGTTGTGAGTTTCCAAATGTCTCCGAAGAATCCCGTAGTGTGCAAATTCCCCAGGACACAGTTTGCAAAAATTGGCCTTCTCTTTGGTGTGCCTCGTCAGATGTAAATCTAACTCCAGTTGCCTTGGAAATCGCTTTTTGCAAAATACACATGCAAACGTATTGCAAAACTTCGGATCATGGATATATTTTAAATGTCGTGCCAATGCTTCTTTATCCCTGTATGCGGCAAAGCATTTAATTTTGTTACATTTAAATTTCTTTCCAACCATGGAATGTCTCCGGCAATGTCGTTGATAGGTGTGCTCACTCACGAACTGTTTGTCACAAGGTTGGCAATGAAGTTGCTTATCACTGGAAATGCCATCACGATTCCCAACAGCACAACTTTTCCCAGACATTTTCCTGGATAATATGGATTGTGATCTGTCTTCAGTATTTGCAAATTAATATTTAGTGTTTAATTGACGAAAACGAGAGACGTACTTGGTTGGTGTTGGGGTCGGATGCCGGACAGATAATAAATGCCTAGGGATTGATGCCTTTTCCCAAACTGGCAGAAATTTGAAATGAAAGATGCATTCTAAAAGAGTGTGATGAGGACTACTACACAGGGTTTTGGTGTCTCACAATCAAACACAAACGCTGTTTAATATATTACCGTGACTTGGTGGCTTCTAGCCAGTTCACATGCACAATATAAGGAACCAAAGTACCTACCCTACAATATCGGTTCGTAACTTGTGAAAAAACATACAAGTATCATTGTTTCTGGATGCTCGCCACCCTTGTACTTTAAATCACTGTCACTCTTTTTTATCAGCATTTATACCGGCTTGTTCATAATAGATTTTCATGCATGGAATTTAATTTCCCCAACCGCAACACTACGGTATATCTTAAGCCCTGTTGTTAAGTCTCAGTGCTGCTTTTACATAGCTATAGTCTCCCCTCATGGTTATATGAGACTTTATAGAGCAAATGCTTAGAGAAGGTTATGGAATTACATACTTCTTTGACATATGTTCACATGCATGTTTCATCTTTGATAAGTAGCACCTCGTTATGCTGCGTGTGTGCTCTCCTGCATTCGCCCTTTCCCATCCATCTGCTGACATGTAGATACTCGGGGAGATATGCATTCAGTTGCAAGTATCAACCTAACCATGCTCAATCGCTTTTTTCTTCTTATCAGTCGAAATACTGGAATCAATGGTTTTCCGTTGATGGCTATTTTCCCGTTATTTCAATAAAAAGTTGATTTTCAACAGCTCAAGCACAAATAACTAATCTGACATTTCGAATCTGCCATTCCGCGTAATAATTATAATGGATGTGTTTCCTGTCGAGGTAAGATTATATATACATTCATGCTAAATAAATACTAGTTGCGTGAACTGTGAAATCCATATATATATATATATATATATTATAAAATAATGAAATTAACTCTGACTCGGACATATAATGGACAGGTGTGTGAGCAGATAATTGACCACGTAGGACATCACGAGGACTTTGATAGCTTACTATCGGCATTTCCGGATCTACAGCAGGAGAATGCATTGCGGATGAAAATGCCACTTTTTTATTTCGTCAAGGTAGGCAAACCTGTCTCAGTATCATTATTAGAAATTTTGTCTGGCAACTACATATTTCTGATTGATAATAACTCACATCTTAATATTTTTTTATGCTAGGTCATGCCAATCATATTCGAGTATATACCTGTGGCGTATATTTTTGGGTGCCGGGCAACTTGCAGAATGTGGAGTGAAGCGATGGACAGTCATATTCAGAATCATCCAGACGTTCTTCCATTCTCGGGCATCACACCATCATCATTCAACTTCCAAATCTTCAATCCATACGTCAACCTAGTGTTTAGTAGGAAGCCGACCATTGCTGATTTTCAGGGTGTGGTAAATTTTCAAAACGACATGGTTGGAAGTGGCAAAAATCCGTTCCCATTTAGGACAGTTAACTTAAAAATTAGAGAGTTATCATTTGATTATCCACTATCAGAGTCAGAAAAAATACACTTGTGGAATGCTTTTACTAATTTTATCAGAGCGTTTGGCCAACATATCTGGTATTTTTCTTTCTGGGGAGTAACTGGTGACCATACCACATTGGCAAAATTTATAGCACTCTGTCTCAATTACTGCTCCTCCCTACGATCCATTCAATTAAGAACAATTTCACAAGAACCACCGAGAGGAGGGGATGGGGAGGAAGTCAATCAGCAGACCATTATTATAAATACAATCATGGAAAAATATTTCCCTCCGTATCTACACAAGTTAAATGTATTAGATGTGGAATGCAGTAGACTACCCAGGATTTTGGTGCACAAATTTATAACATTGTATGGTGACAGGATTGAGAAACTAACAATTGATGCTTCCCACTGGAAAGCGGGGTTTGAGAATGATTTGAAAAATATGAACGATTTCACTCTACTGATGGCATCCAAAGACTAAATTAACTCCATCCTGCTTGAGCTGAATGATAAAAGTTTATTTCGAATTCAAATTGATCCAGCGCGTGTTAGGGATGATGATAGCGGATATTCAATCAAAAGGGACATCTTACCAATGCTGGTAAAGTTTAAGAACCTGTCTTTTTTAAGCCTGACAGACACTAATGGGCGCTGGGCTAGAGGGAGAGTGATGGAAAAATCATTACCGTCTACTACCACTACCACACTCATCCAGTTACATAAAATCACCACATTGGAAATTTGCATTGACACCTGTGGAATGGATCTAGCTCTACTGGAATGCTTTCCAAATACCGTGTACGTGAAATTATTCTTTCAAAATGATAACTTTTCCTTTGCGAGGAAAAATATTCAGTTATGGGAAAATGTTTGCAAAGAGCTAAAATCGGTTCTCGTAGCGGGCTGGCGTAACGAGAAGCAATTATACAGAGAAATTACCAGACCTGATTTTAATTATTTAACAACTTGTAAGGCCAAACACTTGAGGGTACGACGACGTGTACCAAATCCAGTTGATGATGATGATGAAGATCAAACTGATTATTGTAAAATATTAGGTGATGCTGATTCCCCGCCTTCGCTCTAACTACACTGAGGATGTTGCTGATGAGTTGTTTAATTTTCTCAAATTCGGGGTTTGGAGGTTGTTGGATTTAATTTAATTAGATTTAATATTTATTTTATAACAAATTGTTTGATCCAACCGCGTTTTTACATTATTAGAAAGACAAAGAGTGCATTGCATATGTTATAATTTATGTTGAATATACTTTTTATAGTTAATGTTATTTATTTGTTATTTTATGAATTTATTCTTATAAGAATATATCCGTTTTTTTGTTTTGTTTTTTCCCTTGCCTGTTACCTGTATGGTCTTGTACTAGCGGTCATAATAAAATGCAATTATTATATATTAAAATAATTAATAACCATAATTAAATAGTTTGTTGAGCAGTTTTTTTTCTTCTTTTTTTGGGGTGGGATTAGTACTATTTACGCAAGTAGCGATTGGTGAAATTATGGAAATCACAATGAGCAAACTAATTAATCAATTTATAACCGGGGCATACTGCGTCAAACTTAAAATTTGTTAAATATGTGTCAGGTAGATGATAATGGTGACACATTAATTACCAATTCAATTATTCATCCTTTGTTATTTACATAATGCAAGTAAATAGTGAATGCGCAAGGTGGCAACTAATTTACCCACTCCAGCTAAAATTAGCTCCAAGGAGAACCCCACACATGCAATTATGAGCCCAACCAGCAGAAGAGAAATTATTACCACAATGTTTCCATCGAATGAGGCACTCGAGGGACCATTTTGGTACGCTGAGTTGTGGACCTCCGCTGATAATGAATGCTTCTTGGAGATCCTGTTGACAGATATCTCTTGCAATATGCCGATCCATCTGTCAAATATCCCAGTGCATTTGAACCATCCAAGTCGTATAATGACAAAAGATGGGACCCATTTGCTAAACTGAGATGTGAGTGATTGCCGTAAATATACCTGTTTCCCCAAATGGGCTTCACTTCCCTGCAGTACTTGGGAATAGCTGTGAGCCATCGTGGTGGGTAGAATCAGAGCGGTTTTATTGCATTCCTTCAAGGAGCTGAATAGCTCATTCGTCTCCATTTCCAAATATAGTTGATTAAGTTGACCTTCCAGTTTGACCAAATCCAGAATTGGCCAATGTTCCGGAGACCAGTTCGGATACGATATTTTGAACCACCCTGCCAAGGACTCGAGAATGTTTGCAGGATGAAGCCTGCTGTAGTTTACCACATCTTCAAGTGCCCTTAAATCATCTCTCCCTTCATAATAAGCTCGAGAAGAATGGGAAGCAGTAGTTCCACTCACTTCTGAAGTCGCATGGAACACGAAGCCGTCTCCCCGTATTTTATGCTGGGTTCTCAGTATCCTTCCTCTCACCGTATCATTGAGGAGGAGATTGGGATACTGGGCAAATCCCCCCAAATGAGTTTTACTCGCTCTTGTATAGATTTTGAAGTCATTATCTGCCAATTCCTTCAGCGTCTCATAGGGAACCGGTTTTAGTGGGGCGACCAGGTTATACACATTTGTATTCTTGTACCCGTTGCTTAGGACTACCCCCGTCAAAAGAAATAGTCCAAGCAGTACTCTGGTGGAATCCCTTTGAAAAGTGTCATCCGGAAAGGGGTCTCCTTGCTCCAGGAGCACCTTCCCCAACATGAAAGCTTTTTGGAGAAACCCAATCCTATTGACGGCAAGCACCTTCCAACCCCAAATCAGAGCTGCAAGGGTGACCAGCAGTCCAATCCAAACTGGAGCTTCATACGCATTTAGAAGCTCGCGAAATGCGAGAGACTCTATCCGTCTCCCTCCGCAACTGACGAAATGAAGTGAGCTGAATGGGTTCACAATGGAGAAGGGGAAATGATGTTGGAGGTTATATCGCAAATCATGATTAAGCCCATGCAATGGATTATACATCAGGTCAACCCACTCATTATATAATCTCTTGTCGTTCGGTCTGAATTGGGTGGCCCTCTGATTTATGCATAAGATGCTTTCTCCGGTCTCTGACATCGTGAAGTAGGTATAATTGCTCAAGATTTGGGACCATGCATAAAGGAAAAGCTGAGATATCATGTCATCTTCGGATACGGAGGGATCTCCCGATAGTGCATGTCTCTGCCGACAAAGTTTATCCCATTTCCCGTCGACTTGCCAGTAAAACATTTTGCTCGCCCAGTCATCTCTCAATATTCCTAATACCTGCTGCAGCTCCATTTCAGTTGAAATGGGAGTCGTTTGAAGTGAAATTAAATTTTGGCTGCAGCTAACACAAATGTGGGGAAGAACACTTGTCATGGATGTTGCCTCGGTTCCTACAATAGCAAGAATAAATCCGTAGTGACTTGAGTCAATCTTTCTGTGCCTTGCGCCGATTTGCAAAAGAGCTGAATTGACTCTGACGGAGTCACGTATCCAGTTGATTATAATCTTATTGGTAATTTCCTTTGATAAGTCGTTCCAGTTTTCATGGGACACTACGGATATTTTCAGAGTTGGCTTGGAACTTGGCAGAAGCAAGGCAAAATTCTCGTCAGAACTATTCGAACTTCCGTAATACCAAAGATGGGAATAGGTGTGGATATTGTCGTCCAAATCAGAATTCAAACGAAACATGTCACTCAGCATCCAAACTGCTTGGGTAAGTCCACCGGGGGGAATTGGAGGGAATAAGTCCAAGTGTATTTGGCAGCTCCATGGCCTGATACGAAGTGAAAACCAGAAATAGTCTATCATAGTGCAATATCTAGGAAACCGGTCACCCTTGTCCGTTGGATGCGATGATTTATCATGATGGGATAAACAAGAAGAGGATATGTTGGATGGGTGAAGTTTGTTTTCCAAAATCCAAGTTAGTTGATGATCCGGCATGGACTCATGGGAAATCAGAGCTGGGATAGGATTTTTGATTATAACCGGTTGTTGATTTCCCAAACGAAAGTAGACTCCAATGAAATTATTGATGACCACGAGGCATGGGCTACACTGAAGTAGGGCCCAGTTAGTAAAATCAACATCGGGTTGAGGGATGGATGAATACGGAAATATGTGGGAGGAGAACCATTCCAACTCCTTGCTGTTCGACGGGGTTCTCACGTGAATATTGGTGAAATGGGGTGGATGGTAATTAGGGATTGCAATTGCATTGACAGTTAACGAAAAAAATGTGGAAAAGTAAAGAAGTTGGGTTGATGCTGAAATCATTTTGGAAACTTTGATCGGAACGAGATATGAACTTGATGCGGATGTATTTGAATGAGAAAGAATGCGTATATGAATTTTGCCGCTTTCGAGATTGAAAACTTTGCTTCTATGTCACAAAGAAACTATTTTATTTTGTCTTTCCTGGCTTTGGTCAATTCGCCAGTGGAGGAATGTGGTTATTAGTCATTCTTTCAAGTAGGAATATACAGTTCTGTCGTAATCAAAAAAAAAAAGATGAGCACCCTCATTCCAGCAACTTAAATTTGTCAATGTCGAATGATAAGAGTAATCAATAACTAAAATGTATTGTCGCGCGAGCCTTGTCCAGCGCATGCTGCTTGCGGGATGGCTTGCATGTCCCATCAATTCAATCAATTATATTTTTTATGACACATTGAATTTACAAGTTGCAATGGTTTAATATTATTGTCAATTTAATACGGATATGACGCTCAAGTGGAATATTATTAAAACATTATTTCACACGAATAAGCTCATTGTCTGTCCGAGCATCCTAGGTTTTTGATGTAGTTACAGTCAAATAACGATTGGAAATCAAAATCATTGATTCAAAGGAAATGTAATAATATTTTTCTTTAATCCATATCATTAAACCTAATTACAATTGAATTTAGTAAAGTATGTAATCAGCAATAACAAATCCCCACATGTAAATGCGCTCAATAGAAAACAAAAGCATAGTATAAATTCATGCGCCTATTTCAATAAAAATGAATCTTAAGTAACACTACCTTAAAATTTGTTTGCTGTAGTAAATTATTTTAATCTGTGAATATATAAGGAAAAAATAGGTTTTGAAGTTGAATGATCTCAAAATGTGGAACTGATTGAAGTATTATATCTACAGCGACATCTCCGACCTCAGATTGGCTGATTGGGGGGATGCGACATGGTTGACATACTTGATACGATGAAACTCTGATCTGTCTCTCGCAAATGACTGAAATTACAATAAAATATGAGATTTAATTTAACTTTACATATGTAACTAAAAGTTAACATTTTTCAGAAGCTGTTAAAGTTAAACAAGGTGGGATAAATACAAAAATGCATGATTACCATTTCATTAGAATGACTAATCACCATGTGAATGGGTTCGGACGTGCTTAGCCAAGCTGGACCTTGCTGTATACGTCCTATCGCAAAGTGAACATGGAAAAATAGTTCCTTTGTGGATCATCATGTGCGAGCGCAACGTCCCCTTGGTCCTGAACGTTGCGTTGCATTCATTACAAGAAAATGATCTACTTGTGGCGTGTGTCAATATGTGCTGTTTCAAATAAGAGTCGGATTTGAAAGTTTTGTTGCATTGTTCACAAGAGAATTTTCGGAGCTCCAAGTGCACCAAGCGATGTTGTTTAAGGATACATGAAGTACCGAATGTTTTCCCGCATGTCTCACATCTAAAGGCTTTTTCCCCAGTGTGGCATAGAATATGCCTCCTTAGTTCCGGCTTGCTTATGTACAATTTTGAACAGAGTTCACACTGAAACTTTCGTCGTTCAACTAACACTATGTGGGTTTCCAAATGGTTACGTAGACGGGATTTTGATTTGAAACACTTGCCGCAACTGTCGCACTTAAAATCCTTCTCTTCCAAGTGCATGACTTTATGTTGGACCAGACCCGAGTTTGAGGTGAAGGCTTTCTTACAAATATCGCATTTGTAGCTTTTCTCCCCCAAATGGCTTCGGACGTGGATCCTTGGAGCAGATTTGGAATAAAACGACTTTGTGCAGAGGCTGCACTTAAATTCCCTTTGTCGGTCGGCATTATGGCTCTTTAAATGATTTTTTAATGAGCATTTGTAGGCAAATTGTTTTGAACAGACATGACAATCATGCGGCGTTGCACTTGTGCGGGAGCATGGATGTCTTTTTAGAGAAGGCTTTGTTGTAAAACGTCGCTTGCACGCTTGACACTGAAATGGTTTTTCACCGGTGTGTGTATGGATATGCCGCCGAAGTGAGGCCTTGTTGAAAAAGCTCATGGTGCAGATGTCACACTGAACATCTTTTGCCCGATTGGTGTGCGTTTTCAAATGATATCGCAGCCCATCCTCCCCTGCAAATTCGTCCTGGCACAGGTGACAAAAGTGTGGTTTTTCTTTGGTGTGAGCGGAAATGTGCTTTAATAGGTGTCTTTGTCTCTGGAAGGACTTTTTGCACATGATGCAAGAATATCTCCCGAGAAATTTGGGATCATGAACTTCTCGAAAATGCCGTCTCAATGACTCTTTATCCCTGTACGCGGCATCACACTTGACAACGTCACAACTGAATGGTTTGCCGATCACGGAATGCCTTAGCAAATGTTGTTGGTAGGATTCCTTCCTGGTGAAGATTTTCTGGCAGGGATGGCAACGGAACTGGTTATCAATGGAAGCCATTGAAAAAGGAATATATATTATAATGAATGTCTTTTTTAATTTGACTAATTAATATTCACTGTTCCCGATCAGAGCACGTAACAAGCCACAGAATGCCACTTATTTACTTGCGACGAAGTCCAAGTTGTTGATAATGTTGAGTACTTCTGTGTGTGCGTGTGTCCGCACGATAACTTGAGAACGAGGTCGAATTTTTTAATTCTGTTTTCAGCTATCAATAGACAAGCAAAATTGTAGTTTCGAGTTCGAAGATGAGCAATATTGGATAACAGGAAGTAGGTCAAAGGTCAAATCAAAATTTCTTTATGCGGAAATGCATGGCAAATGTCATATCATTGAAAAGCATTTCTCGCGCTTATTTCAAAAATGCACACATCATCAGCTGGTGCTAATACTAATACTTGACATTGACATTTTTTATACATATATAGCATAGCATGGAAGGAAATAGCGGCAATTTTGTAACTTAATTGTTACAACAGTTAGTTAATTTCAATTGACGATTCCTTTACAATTAAGATTCGAGATGCCCATGAAGAGGTAGTAGAGCATAGCATGGAAGGAAATAGCGGCAATTTTGTAACAAATTGCAATTAACGATTCCTTTACAATTAAGATTCGAGATGCGGCATGAAGAGGTAGTAGAGCATAGCATGGAAAGAAATAACGGCAATTTTGTAACTTAATTGTTACAACAGTTAGTTAATTGCAATTAAAAATTCCTTTACAATTAGGATTCGAGGGTTATCATGAAGATATAGTAGATCATTGTAAACAAGTACACTACTGCTCTTTTGTACGAAAAAAAATCAGATAATTGCAATTTCCAAATAAAACGGAGCAAGTTATCTTAATTGTCTTTGTACAGTTTATTTTTTAGGATTTTTAAAAAGATCAGTTGATAAATTTTTTAAAAAAATACGAAGCGACCAACACTTGTTTATCCTCCTTTCTAATTATGTCTGTAATTCTCGCCCAATTGTAAAGCACAGAGAAATATATTACCACGTCATTATTGCGTACTAATAAAGGAATTGATAATAATTTAGTTTTGAAAAGTTGTATGTATAAGTAAGTTTCACTCTCTTGATTGCATCGGACGTGCAGTAACTTGAGAAGAAAGAAAGAATAAGGTAATTCTACATTAGTACGAAAGACAGACCATTATGTCCAATACCTAAATAAACATGAAATATATAAGGCATGATACCACAAGTTATTCGGTATCCGTCCATGCCTTCCTAAATACAACAGAACGAGTAGTGTCTTTGAGTTTGTTTGTGACTCGGGACATCGGGAGTGTGGGTATTAAGAATCTGGAGGTATTTTAATACCATGTAAGGGAATATGCAAGAAACTTGAATGAAACTATGGGTATGGATGAGGATATGGGTGGGTAGCAAAATACTATTTGATGACCATATGAATCCCGGAGATCTATAGAAATAATGGCAGTTTTGTTGACTTGAAAACTGTGAGATGAAAACGGGTTTGACATTAGCTACACGGGGTAGTTTGAAAGAATCCAGCGTTTGCAAAGTTGACTCAATTATTCTTTACTTAAGTTCCGTAGCATGTATGTCTATAATATATGTGGCAAATCCGACTATTTCTTTGATTTTGACAATTTTTAATTTGGAGGTTTACGCGGTGAAAACTATTGAATCGGGGAACATTGACAATATGCTCAGTAATTGACAGGAAGCAGACGTACTTAATTTTATTGAAGTCGAACAGATAATTAACTGTTAGAAAGAGTTGGGATCCCGAGCTCATATCAATTTTGTAATGACGATATTGTGTTGAAAACTGCTCGTATGGTTTCTCACAAGCAGCCAAAACCATTATGTTTAAAATATTACAAGGATCAGGAGTAGAAAAAAGAGAGCGTGTATATACGCTGAAATTAGGTGGCTTATCCTTAGCTTTCATGTACAGTGTATAAAGAGCAAAATGCAACTACATGAACCATTGTATGTGCTTTATCATCCGAATTTGCATCAACTTGTTAGTTTGTATCAAAAGCTTTTCGTCGCGGTGATGGTTAGTTAATCCGCCAGGCATCCCAGGCAGCCTATCGTTATAATCGTTAAGACGAACTCACCACGATACGTGGTTACGTTATCGTCATATCGTATCGTGACGATGTCGTCAGAGTTTTGTGACTCGTTTTACAAAGAATTCGTGACGATATGGATAAGATATTTCACTAATGAATATCGTCACGTATCGTCATGGGTCGTTAAGAAATCGTCAGGGATTTTAGCTGGACCGCTCAGATTGGCCACTGTAGTCCTTCTCAAATTTGGTTTACCCACCTTAAGTATTTCACATAACATGCATAGAATGCATAACATGCCTTGCTTTCCCTTGCTGCTTTGACTTGAGCTCTTCATTCCATTTCATTCCTCCAACTATTTTTTGTCTGCTCTTGCTCAACTGCGAGGAAAAGTGACAACTTGAAAAAGTTAATTGTAATTTTAAAGTGCTTCCCAATTAACTCTCCGTGTCCGTGTGGTTATCATGGCTGTGTGTACAAACATTTTTAGAATGCGAGGAGTTCGTATCTTTAGCTAGTGGTCATATCGGGAAGTGTTCCCAAAAATTAGAACACGTAGCAGTTGAGTGGTTATCAGTGGATAACGGCGATTAGCTAATTAAATAATAATCTTAGTCATTTCAGTCGAATATCGAAGCTCAGTGCTGAGGGGTAAGACTAAGGTCAGATCCATTGCAGATCAAATTATCATCATATATTAGAGAGCGAGGAGTTCGTATCTTTAGTTAGTGATATATAACGGGAAGTGATTCCAAGAAAGGAGTAATCAGGAATTGGTCTTGTTACTACCTTTAATTTCAACAAAACTATCAATTATGAACATTAGAATATCAACCATAATGTGATAAGTGTTTTATGTTATTCAAATTAATTCTATGTGCATTGCTCTAATTCGGCATTTCGGCGACGAACTTAAAGGAGTGTTATTTTCTGCAACTTTATTTCTTTATAATTTATTATCTTATTTATCTATACTTTTTCTACTTTTCCTTACTAACAAAAAATAAAAGCAAACAAAAAATCGTTCTCCCAAACCTACTACTGGTGATTAAACTCTTAACTTTTTAATTGATTAATTACCAACCCGTCAGTGACAAACATATAGTGTATATTATGCTTATACAACTCAAAAATTTCCACTTATTATAGTTGATATAATTATGTCATTACGATTGATATTAATTTTCAACCAAAACTTGCCGATGTTCTTGACCCAATTATGTGTACATCATCATTACTAATTATTAGACCATGGCAAAAAAAAAATTTAAATTCTTGCTGCTAAACAGGGATGGAGGTGAGGATGGAAATCATGTTAGGTATTTAAGAAACAGTTATATCACTCGTTGCGGGGAACTCTTGGAACCTATAAACTTATATGTGAATAGTGTTCCGTTCCACTTCTTTTTCCTTCAAGTTGGAGAAAGTTTATCCTCTCTGCTCTAATAATTTTTGCTATTTAAACATAATGTTTAAAACATTCTTTAACCTTATATACAAAAGGGGTTCCATATTATTCAGGAGTTCACATGGCCCCACTCTATTTGTAATTTCGGCTATGGAAATACTTATTCGTCAATCTTTCACATTTCACGCTGCTTTCACCACATATTTTGTTTATTTATGACTCGGAATCGGCACACGAGCGTTCATCCATGCGGATAGGGAAATATGAGCTGACACTTACCCAAAAAGAGAAAGTAGGGTGAGGAGGATACGATTATGTTCTCTGCCGCGTCTCCGGGTGTCATTCGCGGCTGACTTACAGCACACATACAACAAAGAAACAAAGAATACTAGTGACTAATCTAGGTTACTAGTCCAAATGTTATCAACCGCTTGCTATATATGGTAAAGCATTTTGAACATTTACTGCCATTCCAATATATGTAGCGGACGAAGACAAAGTACGGTGATTGCTTGGCTCTCCTTCAAGGAACTTCCTTGCAAAACCTAGTGCGCTGTATTTATGTCAAGTGAGGGTCATTAAATCACTGTAGTGGAATCAGACATTCTAGTCGTTTAGCGGTGACTTGAAGAAAATGGTGGGCAAAATGAAAGTAACGCTTCCTGCAAAGTTTTTACTCTCTTCCATCCTGGCGTTGTTGTCATTATCATCCTTTTTGGAATCAGAAGGGAAGCAAGCCGCCGGTAGACTGGAAAACCGCGAAGGGTGTGCTATTTATCCCTCTCATAAAATAATGGATCACTACACGAAAGACATTTTTGCCTTGTGGACTCCTTATCCCTCTCTCATCTCGAATTTAAATGGGTATATCCTAAACCCCGGGGTTAGCTTCACTCACATCACAAACTTTCTCGGAGTTGATCTGCCACAGCTGTCCTTCCCGGTTGTCCTACGTAGGCTAATTCCAGCCCTGGTCCGATGTGATACTGAATACCATTATGGCAATTTTCATTTGGTTTGGGCAGCACCAGAAATATTTAGAATTTTTAACAAAAACGCTTCCATTGAGACATGCACCCTGTCATCCCATTTTAGTCATGCACTATTTCCAGCCCTATGTTCTATCTTGATGTACTCCAGGTTTACCTCGCAGATAAGGCTTTGGAACCATCACATCAATTTAAGCATCTTTCTCCCGGACCTAAGAATGATCCCAACTCAGGGTGTTGAAATCCCAAAAAATCTTCTGGACAAGGTGGATAAATTCAAATATTTGGGAATGGACCCACGCCAATTTGAACTCCCATCCACTTTTCACCTTGTCAGCGGGACAATTCTGAATAGAGTAATCCCATCCTTGAACATTGTCATCCTACCCTCAAGCCCAACTGGAAATGACAATATTGAAACTCTGAAACAAGTCATAGCAGCATGGATAAGAAACACGGATAGAATTTTATTCTTGTATCTTCTATACGTCAGCGAGACAACGGGAATCGTTTCATTCCACCAAGTCAGAAGATGTCTGAACTGTGACACTATCTCAAATGAAAACATTATCCTTTCGAAGGAGCTTACGCGGGAAGGTCCCCGGGTGTGTCCCTCCTTCCCTATATAAAAAAAGTGTTTTCTAGGCCAATTTTTTGCGCTGAT
>JAQIXQ010001215.1:0-16327 GCA_034700485.1 Pseudosinella alba
GATGATGAGATGACGCTCACCTTGAACGCAAATGTCTCATCCAACATGAATTGTCCACGTCCGATCCCAATTGGATGTAGCTTGAGCCGCTTGAGAAAGAATTTCACGCTTGTCTTTGCTTCCCCTTTGTATTTGCTTGAATCATATTTTTCCACAATTGAGCCTCTAACCCTTTGTGACTTTATGGTATGTGGATACATTAAAAATTAATGTCGTAGTTATTTGTACCGGCAAATATCTCATGCCTCGAAAATATTTGCAAAATGCTGTAATATATATATTTTACCACAATGACGATCTTTGCCGCGATGTAGTAAGCACATAGTATCTTTGGGATGAGAATAACGGCTTGCGTAAAATATACGTCATCCGTGTCCCCGTTGAACATATCTAGCAGAAAGTAGGAACAAAGCAACCAATTATCAACATGGACGAACCTATTGAAGTTCCCGAGCCCGGACTCAATCCCACTTGACATCTTGACAATACTGTTGTGCAGGGAGCGCAATATCGACAGGGTAGCCTCGATCGGTCTATTCACGTCATCCTCAAGAACTTTGAGCACCGACGTTTCATAGAGCTGGCATATCCTGTGTGCGTCCATTGCAGTCATGAGGAGGATATCTCGGGTGAAATGCTTCTGCAGGCTTTCCACAAACAGCATGCTAACCCCAACCGTTCCCAATGCCACTGTTGTAGGGGTTATGTCCGTTCCATATTCCTTCCACAGCTCATCCGTGTAATTTGTTCCGTTGTTGTCTTGCTGCCAGTAGAGTGCATGGGATGCCACAAGATACGATCGAGACCGAACGACTAGTTCCGGACTGTCCCCATTTAGGAGCCAATCCACCCTGGTTGCTCTACCGAATGACATCATGATCACAACAAAGGTATATGCTGCAGATACCTTTGCCATCTGCAAAATAATTTTAGGGAGTTCATAATATAAACTCTGATGCTATAATGCGTACCAATTGCTTTCTGTTTGCGTCATGCATTTTTGTATGACTTATTCGTATGACTTATTCCTCAAAACATAACCAATTTGACGGAAATTGAAGAAATATGAACGCCAGCATTTTTCAATATAAATATCTTGCTGTCTCTGAGCATTTACATTAAAACTAAAGGACCATTAATTACTACAAAATCAGGGATGCGGGACTTTGATTCATGGGCCGGTGAAGAATGTATTAAGAGCGGCAAAATTTAGAATGAATTTAGCATGAACGACCGAATATATATATATATATATATAAATACCTTGGTTCTGGGTTGCTCATCAATGAGTAAGGGTTGTTCCTGGGTTGGGGTCTTCAGGATTTCCACAGTGCGTCCAGCGGTACTAGTAAGCAATTTCAGGATGTAAAGCTGCAAGAGCAACGCTCCAACCAAGTACCAGCCCGTAATGTACTGGTTCAGATTCCCCCTCTTTGCCTCGTCAATAATGAAGATCTTGAGGAACCCAAAGGCTGAGAAAATTCCCAATGTGATGGTAATGCCGAATCGCACCTGATTCGAGTAATGCAATACAAAATTCGAATAGTTTGAGATACCAATTTAATAATATTGTAATTTTATAGAATGAATGTTTTACCAAGTGAATTTTAGAGCCCATTTCCCCACTCCCATTGGTTGGACTCAAGCCCATGAAATACATTGTATCCAAATGTGTCTTGAGATATGTTGGCATGGACTGTACCGGGATTGGAGGTTGGTCAACCTGACCTTCGTTTGCCTCTGGCAATTCTGGTGGTGGGTGCACATCATCACGACCTGCAGCCTCGCAGTGCTGACCTCGCAATCCCACTGGATATTCTAACTGGTCTCCAGGTTGCCCAGTTCCATGTTCCTGGGCTGGGCCGACCACCTCAGTTGGTTCTGGTTCTGGTGCCGCATTATCAATGGCAATGGGACGGTCTTCATGAGAAAAGCTTGAAATGGCCATAGCTTGATTTTGTAGTCCGCTGCTCCCGACGTCCAGAATCCCGACATGGCCTTCCTGGTTATCCCTGCTTGCCTCATCCTCATTCCCTACTTCCAGATCTTGAAGCTCAAACTGCTCCCCCCTGAGCTGGGCGATGGCTTCCAGATTCAGGGCTTCCGGATGCTGCAACTTCCTCCCTGATTCAATATCTATCCCCCGACTCCGGACAAAAATCCGTTCAACTGGCAGCGTGTCCATGCTGTCATTCCTGAACAATGAAACCGGAGTCCGGCTAAAGATGAGCGATGGCAATTCAATGGATGGGACACTAGATAATCCTTTTCGGATTCTGCGTATCATTATGCAATGTGCATTAAAAGCTAAATGTCCAGCAGAGAAAATCTCTATGAAGCTCACAGTAGCCTGGATAACCTAGTTCTGGACCTTCTGGTCACCTAATTTCTAGCAAGATATTAGCTAAGTGTAAGTTTGCTAAGAAGATACAGTGAAAGTTGGCTCATACTTACCTGTCATTTTCTGTATTATTTTATGAAATGCGGGTTACCAATGAGTCATATTTTAAAATGCGTCATGTGAGTATCAAAAACTATTGTTCGTAATTTTTAGTCCTGTGACACCACGAGCTTTTGATAGCATATACATACATGCTCTCTTAAAGTCCAGCAAACAAAATAGCGAATTTGATTATGATTGACATAACTGCAAGTACATGCATTGAGATGAAATGATCAAATACTACATAGAAATAGGTAGGTTAAGTTCATGTAAGCTGGACTTGATTTCTTCCTTTATTAAGGTATATCCCCATATGTGGACAACGACCAGCATTTGATAGTAAATGAGCTTAAGGTAAAATGTGTCCAAAACAGCCCCGTCAATCATTTGTCCAATTGTCAGAATCGAATGGAGCAGCATAAGAAACAAAATGCCATTCTTTTATGTTTTGATGGCATATTATGCACATGGAAATTGATATTTTATGATTGACATCACAACTATTGGCTTATATTGGAAGTTGAGGTAACACGGAATTTGTGTCGTGGGACACAAATATTATAATATTCGAGGGATTTCCCATTGTAAATAGTTATTGATGCATTGGGGAGAGCTTTTACCATTCCAATTATACTTAACTGTTTAATTGGGTATGAAATAAATGTGTTATCGTTGGAAATGGTTGGTTTGCTTAAAAAAATCTGATTTTAACTGGTAATCGAGCTCAAGATGATTATCATATGGATTGCTGCCACATTTACGGGCGGATCATTATTTTTTTCTCTATGTATCCGTTGGCGTAATCGAACAAATTCAATATTACGTACGAACGTACTAACGACAAGTGACAGCGGCCTAGACTTTCACCATCATATCAATTTAAACAACTGTGCTGTTCAAGTATATTAACATATTTAAATTAAAAATTAGTAGAATTAAAATGCGTAAATGAAACTTAATAACAGTTATTTGGCGCATTATGGCTTGGGATTTATATAGTAATTCACGTCAAGTCTATAAAATATTCACAATATTCGTTAATCAAATATAATTAGTTATTATTATTATTCTAATATGATTTTATTTATATTTATTTTTATGGGTATTATCAATCTGTACTAGGTTTCTGACGAAGGTGAGCGAGCTTCAAGCATGTATTGCCGCCTTTTACTGTAGTTAATAACATCCTTATACATCCAAATACTTGCGCATGAATTTGGCAATTACTAAAGGGAAAATAACATTAAATTTCTGTCCCGAACGAAAACCCTTTACATGATTATAGTTAGAAGACGGCACGCCGGCTTTTCCTTTGTTCATAGAATACAAACTCCTGCTCTGCTACATAATGCTAAGAAGTCTATCATATTGACAATGAGTGCAAAAATGTAATATAATATTGATATGGTTGGAGAAATGTCTTTTATAAGTGGATGGTTGCTGTGTAATGAAATTGCTCCAGTTAACACTGTACATCCCTTCCCTTATGTGAGCATTATATAAGTCATGCATTTCTATTTCTCCAACCTTTTGTTAGTATTGTGCCTAATGTTGTACAGAACTCCTGCCCTGTTTACTTGACTTACTTGTTGATCCTAGTTTGGTCAGCTCCCTCAGGTTCCTCACTTATACTTACCAAGCCGGTCTTACCCAACTCCCACAGCGCAGCCCAAATATACTCATTCATCATGTACATTGTAAAATGATATATGTAGGTATTTTCTTTCATATAAAGGCGTCTGCTTCATATTATGAAGCACGGAGATGAGCAGAATTGAAGGATGGGTTGAGATTTGGTTGGACTAAAATGTAAAGCACAAAATAATATTAGCAATGGGACTGATTGTGAGAAGTGTAAATAAAAACTTGTACTTAATGAGCGCACTAATATAGACTATATTTCTATATTGCTCAATTCAAGACTTTCAATCAACGTCATTTTAAGTACTATAACAATGGTCAAATAATTAATTACATCGAGTCCAAGGGTCACTGTCTCCTCTGCTTGGAGAAAATACCCAACGAAATAGGGTAATTACGATCGGAGTCATGGTCGTAATAACATGTCGGTATCTGCCTTCAGCGTTTATCCAGGTATTTGAACCTGGACATGAACAAAAGGGATAATCAACAACAAGAGACAATTTCCTCCAAATATTCTAGCCAAAATGGCAAGAGCTGGACTAAATATGGAGCTTTGTGAGGAGTGTGCTGGCTCAGCCGAAAAGTTTTCTTGGCTTTACAGAAAACTGGAGAAGTTGGTAATGGAGGTGAACTCATATCTGAGAATTCCGTCGCAGATTGACAAATTACCATGCCTACGTCAATGCTAACTCAAAAGTAAATGGATTAGTAGAACTTGTAGGAGCAATCAGAAAGGAAACGATAGACAATTGTAAAAATTCAAAGAAAAAAATGCAAATTGCTTAACTCACGATCAGACCATTCGATGTTGTCATTGTCAGATGAAGCCATCATCTTTCAAGATTTTGACATTGGCAAAGTCAAAAGAGAAAGTTTCAATATGAGACTTATGATACTATATTGTGATGAGAATGAGTAACATCCCAGCCTTCAGTACCTATCGTCTGATACCTAACGCACCTATTATTGCATCCATATTAGCGAGTTACAAAAAGAAAAGGAGAAAGTCAAACCAAGCCAGACAAAGTATTATTTTCCTTGCAAAAAAATCGGCAACAGAGTGAGTGTCAAAATGCATCGTATTTGCATCCCCGTTCATAAGACTATGTGGACCTTCAGTTGTGTAAACCGGTTTCTGGTTATCTGCATGGTAGGTCGTTACACCCTGCAAACATTTATCTGTCTGGCTGTGATAAAGAACCAGCCACTAGACATGCAGACAGGTTCAGGTAACCATATATATGAGAGGTTGCTGAATGCTGCAGCAACCGGTATGATGGCTGTTGCTGAAGACTCGCAGAAGTTGGGGGTGAAGCCAGGCAGGCTTACAACTTAGCTGGTCGGTACATTTTGCGATGTTGCGGAGAAATATGATAAGCGATTTTATCTTTTATTTGAGATTTTTATGGGAGTTATGGGACACAGTTTGTCTATTTTTCAGACTCGTGTCGCTATGTCATGTTATATGTGAAGAGTGCAGCATTAGCTAATTATGGAAAGCACTCAATATACAGTGAGCACAAGCTACTGCTGTTTCATATGCATGAAGCTAGTGAACTCCGACTCATCAAAATATAATGACTGTGATAGTGATGAACGAGTTGGGAGTGGTGAAAATGTTCCTCCAAAAAAGTTACCCCTCCACAACCTACTCCACTATTTGAAGGCAGACCTTGGGGAGCATCCCGTGGAATCGAAATATATTTCTACTGACAGTTTGCGAATATTGTTGGCACCGGATCACCGATTTACCCTTTGTGAAGCATGTATTGGTCATTGTGATAACTTTTCGAGAAAACTGCGTGATCTGGAGAAGGCTCAAATGACGCTGGACTACTCTTTGAGATCCATTTTTGATCGGGCGCGGAAGGCAGATAAGGGAGAATTTATTATGGAGGTGTTGAGAGCTCAGCGGTTGGCGGGTAGGTCCTCCTGCCAATATGACGTAATTGCGGGGATGAGGAGGAAGCTTCTTGAGAAATGTAAGTTAAATAAGAACATGAATTGATATTTAGTGCTGGTTAGCTAATCTAGTTTCGATTAATTTTAATTACTTAAATGAATTTCTGATATTATATCGTTGCCAGGTTCCCGCAAGTTAAGGAAAGCTGCACCCCGAGTCCGTATTAAAAGCTGCTCATGGATGAGACCAAAATATCAAAAGTAAAGAATAGCTCAAAAGACGCAATGATGGAACAAGACAGCTTCCCCGAGGTTCTAATGGAAATTGGAGAGGTGAAAGTGGAGCAGCCTTGCCCAGATTTCCCTTCGCCATCGCTGAATACCGATGAGCAGGATGACTTTGTGAAAGTAAACGATTCACAATCAGTTCAGGAGCTAAGTCAGGAACCCGAGCCCACTTGTGTTGATAGTTACTCGTCCGGTTTGGAAATTACAAAAGTTGTCATTGTAGGATCGGAGCCTGATGACATTCCCATGGATGATAAGGACATTTGTCCCAGTAATGGTCACCCCAACCCCAACAGGAGAAAGCGCAGCATGGATGGGACTCTCGCGAACCCAGTGTGCATTAATCTGATGTCAGGTCAATCATGGCTAACAAAACACCGGCGATCCTTACATTTTGGTCAGCAAAATATCGGCACCCTTTCATTGAATCCGTGCCATAATAAACGACCAAGACCTAACGACACCTCTCTGGAAACCACCAAACATGTTAACGGAGTAAATGGAAATCATGTACAGCAAGTCATGTTACCCCAGCTCCAGCAGCAATCCGACAAGTCAGATAATCATGGAGGGGGACGCCCCGATAATATACAAGCGCCACCGACCCCACTAAATTTACCAACTATGAATCAGGATGAGGGACCCCCCAATCAACCCAGGACCTCCCTTACAAGATGCGGCATCTGTCGCATGATCGTAAGTGATCTCACCACCCATTTATATTACGCCCATTCCCGAGTGGTTGATGGACTACTTCAGCGAGACACCCAAGCCACTGCAGTTCCAATGCCACCGCCTTCACAGAACTATGGGAGACCCCAGGAGACTAACATCATCAGTATCATCACCATCGACCCCACAACAAGAAAGCTAAACTGCAGTTGCTCACCATCAAAACCCTTCTCCAACGGTGAAAGTTTCCAGTGTCATTATAAAACTGTGGACTTCAACGTCCAGTATCAATGTGCTGATTGTAAAAAAGTGTTCCATCAAAAGGTCACCTTTACCTTAAGGACCTCGACCTGGGTCTCTGACTCTTATGCTATGTTTGCCATTAAATGCTTTCCTGTAACATTGGGTTAAAATAATTACAATAGTAATCCTGTCACTTGTCAAAGTAAAGTTGCATGATATTTATTTAGCAACTTTACTAATATTATTATATTAAATATTAATGATATGACTGAATTCAAGCCAAAACCAGATAACAATTTCTCTAATTCTAATTACATTTATTTATTTTCTAAAACTTTACGATTTTTTTATATGCATTTTTTCATACAAATAAAGCCAACAAAGGACATCAACTTACTGCTCAGATACTCTGTCATAGTCACAGTCTCCCTTTTCCCATAAGTTGGTGAGCATTCTCCGCGGCAAGAATCCCATCAGCTTTATCATATCCAGAGAAGCACATGAGAGATTTGTAAAGCAAATGTAAACATGCATGTAAAGTAAACTGTTTGCTTACTTCTGATGATGTGTTCATTTAGTACATTTAACATTTAATTAATTCTGTTCTACATTTTTCAATTTTCGTCGATTACAATTAATTAATGTTGTACAATACAAGTTAACCAGGTAAGCTTGTTATTATAAATTATAATTTGGAATTTGGTTATTGTGGGAATCCTGACAATCAATGATGAACAGAGAAACTGGATGGATTTTAATTATTGTCTTATTATTGTCTTTTTTAATTAACAGATTAAGTTAATTGATCTCATCCATCCTCATCAACTAAGTATCAAGGATGGAGGCAACCTCACCCCCGCTGCCCTTTCTACTGGACACCAGTGGTCACTGCTTACTCTGCCTTACCAAGCCGGTTAAATCGACGTCAACGCTCTCTGGTGAGGACCCAGCTCTGAAGACCCTCTCATTCCAGGATCTCTGCCGCTATCTGAAGACGGACTTGAAGGAGGTCTTCAGTGACACCCTCTCCTTCAGCTCCCCGGCCGAGTTGGAAAGGTCAGAATTGAAGGGGACGCTTTGTGGAGGTTGCGCCCAAATTGTGGAGGGGTTTTCAGCCTATCTGGCGGAATTGGAGGGGATCAAGAGGAAATTGAAGACCTGTCTGAAGTCAATCCATGGGAGGATGGTGCAGGTCGATGGAGGTGTCGGAGGCGACGATGATAAGGGTCAGGTTCGGAAGTTGGAGGAGTTCCGGACGGAAATGCTGAGGAAGCCATATACCTCATTCCAGTTCGGTATTGTGAGCCGGCTGAGGACGATGACTATGGATAATTGTAAGCCATTCTTTGTAGTAGTAAATTAAAGTAATTAATTAGTGATGTAATTACCTTCTTATTTTGAAATGTCATTTTCTTTGACTTGACACTTGACAGGTTCCAAGCTCCTTGAAGCCACTCAAGAAGACCCGACCCATACCCAGCCAATTGTTAAGGAAGAGGTCATCACGGCTGACCTGGATGAGACCCCCATGGACATTTCGGAAACTATGTATTGTCCCCCACCTGGGACGACCCCACCCGATCCAGAGAAGGACACCATCATGATCAGCTCCAAAGCCCCAGACAGTTTTGGTCTAGCATCCACATCCTCATTGGGCGGCGGTTCCAGCTTCCTTCACAAATGTAACATGTGCCCCAAGACATTCCCCACCTACCAGGCCCGGTTGGCTCATCAACGGGCATGTCCGAAGAAGTTGGGTTGCCAGCCCTTGAAGAAGCCAAATATCAGTCCAACCAAGAAAAAGAGACCTTCACTCCAAAGGACCACCTTAGCTCAGGAGCGGGTGACCTCCGTCCCCAAGGACACCTTTATTTTGCCGGATGTCGACCTACCTGAAACTGGACCGGGGTCGGAAATATCAACAACCCCACCCCCCTCGAGGCACTGGCAGGCTCACTGCAGCTCCAATCCCATAACGGGCCAATCCCAATGTCGAGTTTGCTCCAACTGGTATAGCAGCCGAACCACCTTCCGGGCGCATTTTATTAGGGTCCACCTCGACGCCTCTGTAAATTGCGAGGAGTGTGGGAAGCAGGTCTCCAAGTTATTTTTCCGCCAGCATCAACAGGTCCATCAGGGAGCAGCGATGGTAAAGTGCAACATCTGCAATAAGCTGTTTAACTGCGTTCCTAGCCTAGACGAGCACCGACAGACCATCCATTTTGGGAACTTGTATCGCTGCAAATACTGTTTTGTCCCGTTTAAAACCCCAGCAGGAAGGACTAACCATTTGAAGGTTTGTGAGGCAATCAGTAAAACTTAATTGTAACCTCCGAGAGCAAGGGATCCGTACACTGTGATTTTGACTAATGATATGCGCTTAGAAAATATGATAGTTGTACCAATTATAATATCATTTTTACATAATGTCACTCATAATATAATGATTTTGTCTGAATTGTAAATTGCAATTATACATTAATAATAATTTTTGTCATGGATATCAAATTAACGATCACTTATTGTTTATTTTTTATAAATTTATTTTGCCATGAAAATGATTTTAATTTATTTTGCACGATTGCAATGCTAGATGATGCAGAAGGATATACATTGACATTTTCATAAATATATCAATAAGTAATTACTAATTATCTGGTTACTGTTAATTAAGTTAGTTACTTTAGTATCAGAATCGGAATTCATATGCATAAAGCTCTACTATTCTGATACTAAGCAATACAAAATCCCCTTCTAAAATGACAAAGTTATTTGATGTAAATGGAATACATTACAGGAAGGGCAACAGTTCTCTGGCCCTACCAAAGTTAAATTTAATCAAAACTTTCTGAAACTCTCATTTTCTGTAACAAATACCAAAGGCAAATTAAACCCGTTAGTACATATGCATATTTGAACTCATCATGCGATTCTGATCATTTCGATGGAAAACATGTCATAGAAATCTTTAACTTTTATGAGGTAAGATCGGAAATGGCTTAAAACCGGGGTTTTGATTTCAAAACCCGGGGGTCCGGGTGAAAACGGGTTTTAACGGGCTAAACCCAGTAGTGGGTTTTATTCATTAACATGCATTCACATACAACCATGGAGTATGGTTATATATGAATGTATGTGAAAGTGAATATAACCCGGAAAATAAAACCCACTATTTTGTGGGTGGGTCTGACCCGTTATAGCCCGGGTTTCTGTAATATTGCCCACCCAGTCAACATAGCCCATTGCCATAGACGGGTTAGATAACCCGGCATAACATTTGTAACTTGCTTTTAAGGTCGTCGATAGCCTTGAGTAAGCTTTCAACCTTGCTGACCTTCGCATCATATGATTGATTCACCACATCCAATAATTCAGTCAACAAGCTCTTTTTGAAACAATCATTTTGACTGGTTTTCAGACTGCTTGGCTTGTTGTCGTAGTACACGTTAGTGTTGAGCTCCTCGTTGATGCAATCCAACAAGCCTTGGATAAGTTTCCGGGAGTGACCGAGGGAGTCGTCTGTAAAAAGTAATTGACATTCAGAATAATCAGAATATGTAAATCATATGGGTGATGAATGATGATGATGATATTACCAAATAGTTCACTCAAGTAATTATCTCAATTAACTCAAATAATAATTATCAAGTATCCAACCATGATTTTCCTGAACTTCGGTAATGCCATTATTGATTGAGCCCAGTGCAATCGAAACTGAGAGGAAAAGGAATAGAAATCCCAGCCTTCCAACATGACAGTAATGGGACGGAATCTTAGACCGGCACATTTTAATTTTTGTAGTTTCAAATGTATTTCTGTTCACTTCACAGATGAAAAGCCGAGACGCAGAGTAAGATTCAAGTAGACTCGAGCGGGGTTATATATGCTGTCAAATAGACGAGTGAATAAGTTACATAGAAATTGAAACAAGTCCTGCACTACCTTGGAGCTATTTAGCTGCAATCATAAAAATAAATATACTAAATGGCTATTAGCGCAATTGAATTTCCTGGAAGAACTTTAATTTGTCTTTCGACGTACAGCTAATTGTATTTTTTGCATAACAAGACAGCCCACGATATATTTCCGCAACGTATTTGAAAAAATCACGTTTATCTGCATGTATGCAACTGCAATTTAGTTTCAGAGCAAGGAATGTATTATGCACATACAAAATAGTTCAAAGTTTAAAAGGACGTCCAGATTCAGACTTTTTGTTTGCCTCAGTTCGGCATGGTTATTGAGATTAATGATAACGAATACGCTGGCCAAACTAGCTTACTTTACAAATCATAAGATTTAATTGAATTGAACTGTCAGGCATAAATTTGGGTGGTGGTGATGACATGAGTGGTAACAGATCTGTTTTTTTTTTCATTTGCCAATTACCGCTAATTAAAGTTACTGCATTGATGATGCACTTTGCAATTGTTTGAGAGAAACTTTTCCAAGAAATATTTACAGACACGACTTGGCATGAGTCGCGAAAAATGGAGAATATGATTGTTAAGGAGAAAGCAAGATTGAATTGAATTTATTACAAATGTGCCAGCACCAGACCCAATATCAAATCAGAGTGTCCCTGCTTAAGGAGTCATTGGCCGATCACATATCATATTTCGCATTTTATTCCGACATTACGAGGCTAATCTCCCAGCTTTGTTGGCTCCGAGATTATGTCTAGTACTATGATTTTTGATTTTTAAGTAATTAATAAGTAATTACGTATGATAATGAACATCAGTATCAGTATCATGAAATCAAGTAGTATGAGACATGCGTAAAGCGAATGTAAATTGTTTCTTTGTCGGTTTGCCGTATTATGATGAGAATGGCTAATGACGAGTAATGTTGTAATGTAAATAGAGTGCTCTAGTAACTTGTTCATTATAGCATCTCCTTATCACTCTAGGATAGAATTGAGGTAATTTGTTCATTTTTATAACATTCAATTAATTATATTATTGTATTTTGTCATGGATATCAAGTTAACAATCACTTGCTGAAGTAGCAAGTTGTTTAGATTTTGTTAATTTTGTTCACATGATAACAAATACATTTGATATTTTTATAAATTTGTCAATTACTAAAACAATGCCAAATATATTTTGTGGTTTTAATATTTTATTAATGACCCATACCACCCCCTCATCTTCTCGTCATCCTTTAATTTAAGCTCAACTGGGCATGCTCATTCGTGACTGAAGTCCCTGCTCCGAATTTTCATTTCACTCCTTTTCAGGGAGTAACGTTGACCATGCCAGTTGTGCCAGTGAATGCCTTGGTAAGGTGTAACATTCCTCCCATTTTCTATGTAGATGCCATTCAGGTGAGTCTATAGAATAGTTTAGCTAAAATTTATAAACTAATCCGACGTGTATCTTATGGCACTTATCTGTGTATCTACATTACCTAATGATTTTACTTACCGAAAAACAGTTTGTGAACCACCACCCCCCATGATAATGTTGTGCACAGTTTAAGGTAGAACGGTCGTTGTCCCTGTCCTTAGTTGTGAATGACGTTGCATCATGTGCGGAAAGTAAATCTCCTAGCAAAACAAAAAAGAACACGAATTGAATTCAATTTCAGCGAACTAAATGTTAAGTATAATTCCATACAAATACCAAACGAGTAAGTTGCCCACCAACATCCCCAGAATAGCCACTAATGGAAAGTTTATATAGCTCGCTTTCGTTGGCTACTTTAAAGGACCTATATGTTACGGCACGCACTTGGTCGTCCCAATCAGTGAGTTCAACACGCAACATGCTATCTCCAACTTTTGTCAACGCCGCGATGGTATCTAAACCTATATTTGACATATTAATTTATTATAATAATATAATATGAAGAAAAAACTCAAGGAGATTGCTTGTAAAGGACACTGAGAACATACCCAGCCAATGATTATCTATTAAGATCCCAAACCCATTTGCATACTCATCCCATGTTCTCTCAAAACCCACTTTAGTTAGTAGTGGTGGCCCTCGTCTTTGAAACACAGTCCAACCGCCACTATCGGTCACCAAGTCACAGTATGCCTTGGAAAGTCATACATGCACAGAAAATTATCCCGGATTAGAACTGGAAACCGTCGTAATTAATAATTCGTTTAGATTACCTCCACACTCTTTTCATTTGCAGAGTCATATGGAAAAATTGTATAGACACCACTTTGATTACTTCCGCCAGCCTGTATTTCTTCGCAGTTGCGTGGGCGCCCTTCCAAATCGTGACGAATTACTGGGATGTAACGGAAGCCGGATATATTATAGGCGGTTTTGTAATGTAGAAGACTATAATATTCCAGCGCTCGCACTCTCCTCAGCTCTTCGGTAACTTTTTGATTGATTGTGCTCATTATAGTCGAAGATTGTAGGTCGTGACTCTCTAGCCGCCTCAGAGCTTCTGTAACATTGCCACTGATTAAGCCCAATATAGTTGAAGATTGCAGGTTATGAGTTGCCAGACCATCTAATCTTCTATTAATCAATCCATGCTCAGACGAAGACCGCAACTCATTATTTTGTAACTTATTTAAAGCGTCCGTAACATTTTCTTGGACTGTAATTAATAAAGTCGAAGATTGAAGGAGATTGCTATCCAGGTCTTTTAACCTCTCTCTTGTTTCATTCTTGAAATCGTCAATTGTCTTGAGTAAGCTTGCAAACTTGCTGTCCTCCGCAGTATAAGCTTGATTTACTACATCCAATAACTCGGTCAACAGGCTACTAGTAACACAATTCTTTAGATTGGGCTTCACATTTATAGGTTTGTTGTCGTAATACACGTTTGAGTTGAGTTCCTCGTTGATGCAATCCAACAAGCTTTGGATAAGTTTCCGGGAATGACCGAGGGAGTCGTCTGTAAAGTAATTGTGTATTTCCAGAATACATAAGTAAGTAATACCGGTGACTGTGGGCACGTGCAAATAATAAACTCAAATAATCATAATAATTAAGTTTTGAACCTTGACCCTCAGAAGCTTCTGTAATGCCACTATTGCTGGAGCCCAGTACAGTGGAAAATGTGAGGAAGAGAAGTGGAAATGTCAGCCTTCCCATCTGGTAGATATTGGGCGGAATCTCCGACAGGAACATATTTGTCCTTTCGAATGGATGTTGTTTGGAAGAACTTCGCGATATCTCTTTCAAAGTACTGCTAATTGCAAAAAAATATACACAGCCATCACTTGATCAAAGACTATCCAAAAGTGATGTTTGTAAAGTAGTTGAGGAAGTTCTATTTTTTGCCTACACAAGTACCATTTAACTTCATTGAAAGGAAAATTTGTTCATTCACTATCCATAGCATGTGCAATATTTTAAAGTTCAATGCAACATCCAGAATGAAGTGGCAATTTGTTTGATTAAAGATGATGATTGATGGCCAGGAGATCTCTGTTGGCTATGCTGCATTATGATATGTGTCCGTAATTGTTTAGATTGAATTGAATTAAATTGTCATGACTGCTTAAGTCAAGTGACGACATCGACATCCGAAGTGAATGACCACAATATCAACATGATAAATGATGAATGATTGTGAACGTGACGACTGCAAACAGATTTAGTTTTACATGCATATGGGATTGTGTTGCAGAACATTTCCCAGAAATATAGCCAGGCAGGACTTAACTGGAAAATATTATTGTCAAGTGGAAAAGCATGATTTAAGATCAGGGATTTAAGCATGATTAGGAATTATTGTCATGATTTAATTTATTCAAAAATGAGAAACACCCGCCCGAGTATCGAAAGAGGAGACTGTTTTGCTTGCACAAGTAAATGCAAATTTCAGAACAAGAGACATATTTGGTTAGGCAAATCTGTCATTATGGCATTCGATCATATTTCACAAGTTATTAAGAGGATAAATTACGGCAGCATCATCGAATCATTTTCGTATGTCCTCGTGACAGTCTTAACCAGTTTTATTGCGTCTTATTGTTGACCATTTTATGTTTGTTTTTTCACCCTTTACTTTGACTACTAGTTTAGCATGATTTTTATCACTGGTCGGGCTTGAAATGCCTACTACAATTTTTTATCTCCATCCATCAAGGAATAGTAGGTCCCGTGCCAATGGGTACAATTGACATGCTGTTGGAATGAGACATTTCTCCCATGATCAATGTAGATCTCGTTGAAGTTCGACTGCTCATAGAATATCAAAGCAATTAACTTAATTAGAAAAGCTTCCACAGATTACCAAATTAGCTTTGTTGCTTGATTTTCCTCACATAATGACACGATTTGTGCCGCAACATCCCATGATAAAAAAACATTTAATACGTTAACGAGAAATATAAACGTTGTTCGGAAGATGCTATGGTGACGTCAGATGAATATACGATTTGTGAATTGATAGCCAAAAGTTAAAATCAAATTATCAGATTCTGAATAATGTGCAGTAATGATTGATTAATTGATATTTGTTGCGTCAAGTACACACTATTATCATCAAATATCTTATATCAAAAGTCGATCCCGTCTACACTGTGCCGATGCCAGTTTTTCTATATACTCTTGCGACTTGTTCACTTCCGGCCATCAAATTGATAAGTATTACGTATGCCTGAAATGGGTAATATAAAAAAAAAATTATTATCAGAAGTCGGGTGCAATACTACCCGTTTCTACTGTGCGCCAATCACAAAGTTGTTCTGTGAACATACATATGATGAGATGAAACAAATTTGTGGGGGCGTCCTTAAAGTAGTTTTAAGCCGTTTTGTTTGATTGTGCACTTTGATTTTGATGAGTTTTGCATGATTCTGATTAAAGACATAATGTCAACTAGAGACTGGTGGTATGAATGTAGGCCATTGTAAAAGTTTGACTTAAAATCTAATTTTCATGCCATTTCAGGTATTTCGGTACGATACTGTGAGGCAATATCGTAGGAGGGGAGGCAGGGTAGCTTAGCTGCCAAGGCGTAGGAGTGGCTCGAATGAGATCTGGAGTTCCACTCCAGGTGTGGGTTTTTCTCCAATTCAACAGCGTTCTCTTCTATCATGTTGCTTAGTAGTTGGAGTTGTTCCCCACACCCCACTTCGGTCTCCTGCGGACATTGCACACAATGGTCCATAGTTAAGGATTTTAAGAATAAAACAAGGTTTAAACAATTGTT